>JAEUBA010000044.1:0-265550 GCA_018257865.1 Stereocaulon alpinum | reverse complement strand
CAGCAACCACGCGACGTCTCAACATCGTTCAACCTGCAATGCATTAGGGGAGACATCTCGGCTCTGAATAGGTATTCAGGTTCGTAGCCAGCACCGCGTACAGGTGTGTCTCCATCGCTGGCCCCTTTAAGTACTTTATAATTAAAATTCGACTATATTTAAGATATACTACTATCCTAAATTATAATTAAAAGACTAGGTAATCCCCTTAGATCCTTCTTTAAGTAATAGCCTTTAGAATCTTCCTTAACTACTAGCGATAAATTCTACTATACGCCTACTATAATATTATCTCTACTAGGACGCTTTTACTTAGAGAGAGGTAGAAAAGACTACTTTAGTATAGTAAAACTTAGTAAAGGTTATAGTAGTAATTACTTATATATTAGTTTTAAGGATAACTATATTAGAGAGAGTTAAGGAGGTAATATAAGTAAGTTCTACTCTTATATATATCCTTTAGCTAATTATTCCTAGGAACTATACCTTCTATATAAGAGTATAATACTTATAGCTTTAAAACGTACCGCTTTAATTAATAAGACTTATAGATTAGCGAATTCCTAACTATATCTTAGTAGTACTACTATATATACGGGATTATCTAATTCTTTAAGTCTCTAGCCTACGTTAAAACCTACGTACCCTAAAAGTAGGATAGTTACTAAGAAATAGCTTATCTCTATTATTCCTCGCTAGTAATATTATCTCCGTACTACTAAGTATAAGTATTAGAGGACCTATATTAATAATCGCTAATTTAGTTAGTCTAATATAATATTATCTTATATAGTCCTAGCTAATATTTTTAGGAATTATACTTTATACTATCTATAATATAAAGATTAATTCTATTTATAATTAGATTTAAAATACCCTACTCGCTAACTATAATACTAGCGCTTAGCTTATCTTTAATAAGGCGGTAGGAGTTAATAATATCTAAATCTCTCTAAGGATTTAAGGTAATAGTTAATATAGTATACTAGTATTAATTAGAGATAAGGCTAAATCTCTAGACTATATATATAACTTTATAAAACTTATTACGCTTAATAAAGCTAAGGAGAAAGAGCTTTACTTAATTTATAAGATACATAAAGACGACCCTAAGGCGGTAGAGGTAGCGGAGGAAGAAGAATATAAGGTAGAAAGGTAAAGATATATTTTAGTAGAGGCTCCTAAGAAGTATATAGTAGCGAAGGTTTAAGTAGTAAAGATTTCTAAAACGCCTATAACTCTATAACTAAAAGGGAAGGGAAAGTAGAAGGTTAAGGAAGAAGAAGAAGTTAAGAAGGAAGACCCTATAGTATAGGTTATAGAGAAATATAGTAGTATTAATATAAGTTACTTCCTTAAGACTATATAAATATCGCTAATTATATATAGGATAATATTAATAAGGAGATAATTATTAATATACTAATAGTATTATAAGGTAAGAAGTATTCCTTTTTACTATCCTCTACTATTAATCCTACTAAGTCTAAGACTAGTACGCGTAAGAATAAGAAGAAGAAGCTATAATATTAGGTATAATAGCGATAGTAGGGTACGATCGAATATCTTTAAGACTACTCGCCCTTAATATACTATTATAGTACTACTCTAAGGTCTAATCTAAGGCTTATATATTATATTACTATCGCTACCGACCGTGTTTTTATTATTAATATTTTTTGAAGTTATAAATATTAACTTATAGGTAGTAAAGTAGTATATATTAAGGAGTAGTATAGAATACGCCTACTTTTCTAATAATAGAATTCTCTAACTAATTAACTAATCCTTCTTATATAGTATTACTCTATATAGTCTCTAGCTACTTAGGTATTTCTAATACGGCTAGGCTAATACCGCTACTACTAAGTCTACTACTATTAACTATAGGCCCTCCGTAACCTATATTTCTATATATACTTAATAGCGATATAGATTACTAAGCACTTACTACGTAGTACTTAACTATATCTTAACTACTAAGTAAGGCGCTAGTAAAGTATAAGGACCTCTATAGTAATACGTATATATATACTTATTAGTATATATTATAGGCGGGCCTTACCTACCGCTAGTTAAGGTAGAGACTATATAATAGTAGGGTAGATTACTAAGTACTCGCTTAATAGTACTTTAACTAAGGCGCTAGTAATATATAAGGACTCCTATAGTAATACGTATATATATACTTTTATAGGTATATATTATAAGTAGGCCTTCCCTACCGCTAGCTAAGGCGGAGACTTAGACTATATAATAGCGGGGTAGAATCGCAACCCGCCTAGCTACTCGTAGATATAGGATAGTATGTAGAAAGAGGGCGGGAGGCTAGTAGGAGGTTATCTTACTTATAGGGAGTAGTTAGCGTAGTCTACTATATATTATTAGTAAAGATAATATAAGTATTTTACCTATTTCCGGCGGCGATATATATAGTAGTAGGAGATAATAGCGTATAGTTCTAACTACTAGTAATAGTTTATTACGTATAGAAATAACTATTTAAGTTATATAATAGATAGTTAATAGCTGGTAGTAGTATAGTTACTAGATTAATAAGAATTGCTAATACGATAGATTAGGTTTTTAGAAATAAAAGTTCAAAATAAAAGTTCAAAATATTTGATGTGACTAATTGCCTATTGCGGCACACCGTAGCTCGCCGGTCGCATCCAATCAAAAGACGCTAGAAGGGTTAGGGTTTGGCCAGTTGACCAGGGAGCCCTTGTATCGGTCCCATTGGGGCTTCGACTCCGAAGTCTTGGCGTTTCCCGAACACCCCGATGAGTGCAATGATACTTGACCACATATCGAGGGACAAGACGCCGAAGATCTCTCAGCCAGCAAGAATAGATGCCAGTTGACAAAATTGCACCAATCAATACTCCTTTCTGGTTGAGTACGATGCAAGTGCTCCTAGAGGCGTCTACCATATACCTGAGTAAGTTGCCAGCAAATAGAGCCGGCACCCTGTTCTACCTGGTTGTTACAATCCTTACAAGCTCCCTTACTGAGTTTCTTTTGTATCTACCCCGTCTTGTCTGATCCAGACTGATGTTGAGGTCCGGGGCAGGAAGAGGCTATGATGAAGCTCCAAGACGGTTCTCAACAACCGGGTGTCCATGACAGCAAGCACACTCTAGTGGACCATCTTTCCGTCGCGTACTGCATTGTGTGGACGCAGCAGACGAGATCCCAGAGATGATTGAAAGCTGCCAGCATTGATTGCCATCCCCAAGGAAGATATCCTCCACTTGAATCTGCTACGGCATCCCTTGGGCTCGTCATCGCTTATGCTATCATGTCATAGCAGCACCATGCCGCAAACTTTAGTATAGACTCCGCAGAGCGGCCCGGTGATCCCAGTGGTGTTCGCACCAAGTCCACGTTTCCGGACCTGCGGGGCGGAAAGTCGACGAGGCCGTAAGTAAGTGACCTCCAGCCTCTAGGAAGATTCTAGAGGAACCTGGTAAAGGCGATTAGCATAAGGCTGAACCACGAAGAAGGCTCCTACTGGCATCTTACCGTTCCGGACTACCTACCCTAAGGTAGATGTGTCGAGTGGAAGGTTAGTATTCGGGTCTTTGAAGTGTTTACGTCTAGACATGAGTATGCGCGTAGCCTTCGAGGAAACTTTGCTACACTTTCTGAGATCGTGACAGACAATGAATTTAATGAGCGACAGCTCAGATAGAGACTAATTGTGATAGAGTAGCACGAGGATGTCAGGCTACTTTGGCACTGTTTGGAGTCTGGAACGGATAAACACGGGCAGATCGTTTCAAACATGGAAAGTTAGCCGGGACGTGTTGTCACCGTTGATCAAGTCACTCTAGCAATAACACTCCACTTGCTGTATTGTCCAACTATGTGCAAAGGTGTGTTCATCTCAGCTTCTCCCTCTAGAAGGTTGTATCTGACAGCATAACAGCTACTACGCGGTAATCTGGACCTACTCGCTTTCCCTTCCACCACGTTCAGATATCTAAGATCACCACCATGGTTGCCTTCTCTAAGCTGCCGCCCGAGTTGATCCTCGAGATCGCCAAGAGTGTCGAGCCACCCCATCTTGCAAGCTTTTATGGCATTAACCAGAATGTCTATCTCCAGACGCAGCAACACAGAGAGCAATATCAGTATCTTAAACGCAAGTTCGCCCAACCGCTTAGCACTAGCCACCCTGGTTCAACCGCAGAACTTCTCAAAAGCATTATGCTCGAGCCCGAGACAGCACTCTACGTCCAAGAATGGAGATTAGATGATTGTCGGACCAGATGGGGTCCCAGGGCACCTCACGAACCAGTGCACGTCGAGTATCCAGAAGCTGATATGATAATCTTCGAATCAGCCATTCGAGAGGTGCATGACGATGACGACGACAATGACAGGCAGGTGCAAAATATGCGAGCTGGGGACGAGGAGTCGTTAATCTACATCACGCTGACAAAGTTGCCCAATTTATCATCGGTCATACTTCAGAACCATGTTGGCATAGCACATGTCGCTAGCATTGATCAATTATACTTCTCCATCAATGAGATGGTATCAAACAGCCTTTCTCTAGGCGGTGTGTCTCAGAACCAGTCAATAACTCCGCTCATGCCCAGCCTAACCCAAGTGTGGGTAGAGCCTGGATTCAACCCTGATGAACCGACAGCATTCATCGACCTCGGAGCCATCGAAGCCTTTGCTGCACTACCTTCGGTCAGGGAAATCAACGGCCACAGGATCTCAGGATGTGGGCATGAGATCGACTTGGCCTGTCCTGTGGAAACTTCTTACGCGACTGTCCTCAAGCTTTCAATGTGTGACATAGCAATTGAGCGGATGTTCCTGTTCTTGGAGGGTTTCACACATCTTCAAGAATTCGTGTACTGGCCAGCTGCAACAGTTGAATCCTATCAACCCTACGAACCACTCTATATCGTCCGGGCTTTGATGTTTGCAGCAAGAGACACCCTTCGGAGGCTAACAATTCGGTCCGCTTCCAACGAGGCCAGCTACATGGGTAGCCTGCGTCGATTCAAGGCTTTGGCGTACTTGGAGACGGACTGTACCTCACTCGTTGTTGACCTCACACGAGACATAAATTTGGAACTTGCTGTCCCACCAACCCTCCAACAGATCAAGCTGTTCGATCGTGACAACGACCGTGCTACCGTCGAATATTTTCTGACCGAGGTACCGGGTGAGGATACCTTGCTGCCCCGTCTCGACCAACTCACATTTGTACTACAATCTGGAGCCATGGCCGACAGTGAGATGGAGGAATGGAAGAAAGAACACCAGATGGCTGGGATATTGTTGGAGTTTGAGGATATTGATCAGGTTCCTCTACCATTGTTCACGAAGTCTCATGCAATCTTCCCATAATACATGGAAGAACGTCCTTGAAGTGTCGTATCTCATGCACACCATTCATACCTCGGCAGTACTCTCTTGCGGACCTTGTGCGGATTTAGCCTACATCCTTTCTACTTCTTTCATGAGCATCTCGGATCAAGCCCATTATTTCCGGATTCGGAAGGTGTAAGTCTTTGAGGCAGTTGCTCTTCGACTAGATCTTTGAGCTAACATGTCTATTTAGCTGGGCTCCGGAGTGTTATTCCACCTTGACATAATGCGGACACCATACTGGATTGCAGAGTTGTGGTTTAGGTACTCATCGATGGGTAAGCTTGATGGTTTTCCAAGGCGAGCAATTGGCTTGCGATGGAATCAAAAGTTTTCAAGCACAGCGTCAGTAGCTTCATGCAATCAAAAAATTACCCATGTTCATGTCAGTCCTTAATGAGACCCGGGCTCTCCTTTATCAATTACCTCATCTCAGATAACAGGTCGTCTTTGGTAGTTCCTCCTGGAATCGGCACAAATGATACTGTCTTACCCATGATCATTTTCCACGTATTAGCCATTTGTAGCCCATTGTAGCAAGCAATCCCCGCTGTGAAAATCTTGGCGTGGTAATTCTTGGGATCGAGTAGTGCAGGGGCGAGATAGTTACCGGCGTTTTCGATGTAGATGAATGGAGATTGAGTGTTGGTATTACATCTTGGGCCAACTCAACATTACTACCAGTGATCTGGAGCCTGCTCATAGTCAGTATATTGAAAGAGACGAGCATAGTATGAGAGGTGAAGGGGATTGACTGGCCTTGGCTTGAACACGCGATTCTGCATGGAACCAGCCGGCATGGAACACGCGTCCAAGACAGGCCAGCCACGTATATGTCTTCCCATATTAGCTTTCCTATGCCAACGTATAGTGCCGGTCAACTTTTTATCCGTCATCTCTGAGGAATTGGGAAGAACGGACCAGTTTAACGGGGAGGTGACTGCAGCGACGGCAGCATCCGCCATGGCTTAGCATCTGAACATCATTACGGCTGCGGAAGCTTTCTCCCAAACAATTGTTGAATGTGTCGGCATTGATAGTAGGATGTATCTGCAGAGTAAGAGATCAATTCGCAGACCATGATATTATGACATATAGTTTGGAACGCCCAAGACAGCATAAGCTTTGGCAATAGCAACCATGGGGAAAGCTTCGTCGTTCATATCAGCCTGCATGGGGTTAAATGCATGCAATAGCCGTTACTCGAGCAGAAATTATTCGACCGTCTGCACACCCATCTCCTGGAGCGGCAGGGCATAGGACTTGAGAAGAGTTGCAGTAATGCCACCGATCTTGTGTGTTTCGAGAGCTTTGCATGGCTCAACTTATAATCGATAATATTACCGCCTAATTGACGAGTAGCGCCAAAGACCGTCAAGATTTTGCTCATCGTTGCAATTGATTATTAAAGGGCAGTGCTCAAATTGAAGATTTCGAAGGAGATTAAGGTTTCCATGTAGACTTACAATTCCTGGCCGAGGTATCGACGGATAGCCTGGATTGGCTTAGAGATACCAAAACATTCAAAGGCCGTAGACTCCAACCTCTCGATGCGGATCATCTCAGTGTGGGAGCGTATCACAGTGGCGGTGTGGTCGCAAAAGCATGATAAGAAGCCATAAATGGACCTCAATGTGTACTGAGAATCAAGTACTTGATTGTATGTGAGATCTTTGTACTCAGCCGACCATGGTTCGCATCCCACTTCCGGATATAGTAAGCTCTTCATATGGGTGTTGGACCAGTGCCTAGGTCTCCTTTTCGGAAGTTCCTGCACTGAATCCGTTGGGCATCTAGTGACAATTCCCAACCCACAGGTGACGTGCGGGAAATACTTCGAGACTAGAATCGAGGTTCTAGTGTTGAGCTATGTGTACGAGCACACCTACCGTCGTCATAGTCATCATCCTAACATTCTGCAGTCTAGTGCCTTGATCTTTGCTTTTGTATTTGAGGCTCATTGCGTATTCACTCGGTACATTGTGGCTAACTATCGAAGTCCCTGTCAGATCTTAAGTGTATGATCTACCTTAATAACAGATTGCCTGTTGACCAGTCCATCAAGTCGAGGTACTATTTCTATAATAAGCCTTAGCGCTCGTAGCGCTGACTGCGCAGCTCACCTGCTTACCGTACTTATGTAGAAAGTCTATCATCTATAAGATGGCACTGTCTCCAGGAAATTAGAGTGTTTGAAGCTCTTCGTCTTCTCCGAGAAATCATTGCAAAGTCTAAATTTTCTTGAATCGAAACGCATCGACATTATGGCGGCCGTCATTTTCAAGGGTTAGCATTATATCTCGATCCTTTTCAATCGTATAGCTCTAACAAGAAACAGCTGCAGACGCCGCGCAGCAAGCGGGCAGCGTCGCAGATGCGGCTAGTCACATTATGGACGTCGCTCGCGATGAGGCCGCTAAGTGCAAAGCAGCCGCGGATGCAGGCAACAACGAGTTCAATGTCCGTAAAAACTTCTTGGTCAATGCTGTAAATGCCATCATGGAAGCAACGTACTCCCAATATAAAATCGTCATCTGTACAGACCAAGGCCATGACGATTTTCAGAACTTGAAAGGCCAAATCCTACCTATGGATCTTCTCAACGTTGAAATCGGGCAGGGCAAGGTCATCAACTTTGAGGTCTACGTATTCGATACCGGTAACTATCTAAGACATGGCAAATGGGAGCAAGACAGCTGGTGGTACTGGGGCCAAAGCAAAGTTTGGAAGGATCTTGCGGCTATGCATGTGGACTTCAACAATCCGCAAAAGAAGCTTGACGCTACTGCTATCAAGAAGCAGCAAGATGACGACGAAGCCAAAAATGCAACAGCAGCAGCTGCGACTGCAGCTTCGCAAGCCACGCAAGCCGAAACGGCAAAGGTTCAGGCTCCGCAGAATGCTGCAAATGCCCCCCAAGCGCCAGGGCTTTTTGATCGTAAGCTATGGTGCACTTCCGCGTTCTAGGTCTGCAGATCGGCTGATTCTATGATGAATTTGAAACAGATCTTGCGAATGCTGCCTCTGGCCCGATGATGTCAATGTTCATGGGAGGAATGGGAGGCGTACCGTCAGGACAGCCGGCGCACTAATCGTTAAGCGATATTATGAGGTAGAATCATTTACGTTGAGCGTGGGACCTACTCGTACTGTGGGGTCCTTGCGATCATAGAAAATGCCGTCAATACTGCAATTCACAGCTTGTCAGGGTATGGGTACCAAGTTTGGTAGCAGCGAATCGCAAAGTCTCGCACGCATCAAACCTCTGACGAAGACTTTCTGCTGACATCAATTACGAACATTGCGGATAGATATCATGTTGAAATTCCCTTGCTCCGATCACTGGTTCCATCCGATATCGGTGATGTAAGCTGAAGAGGTTAGAGACATACGGAGGCTGACACCGAAAGTCCTGACTCGGCGCTAATGCTTCTAGTGTGTCAAGTCCAAAGCCCTAGCCCTAGCTTTCGATGACCCTCCGGGAGAGGTTGCCAAAGGCGACTGCCGTTAGGGGAAGCGTATAGCGGGCTCGGTCGCGCAGGAGTAACCGCAGATCACCAATCATAGGCCGTCGCGCTCCTGTAGCGAGCCCTAACGAGCAGTGCTCCATACCCCTACCGACCTGTATCTACAGGGCACGCTCCAGGGATCCAATCAAAGTTTAGGGCTGCTTGGCACATCATAAGTATCAGCGCCGTGTTAGGTTGTTATGGGATTGATGCCGTTTGCGTGACCAGTTTAAGTCCTGAAATAACGCAGATTTACCACGTTTAAAGGAGGGTACCGCTTAAGCGTCCAACCTGCTCGACCGATCACTCATACGGTGCGAGCCCCAGGGAGCCTAGAGAAGGCCCTGGAGCTCGCCCTTGAAACACGAGGACAACAAGTTCCAGGATGGATCTCGATACCTAGGAGACCGCTCCGGGCCCTAGCCCTATCAGTGACCGATTGAGCAGGTTGGCCGGTTAAGCGGTGAACCCCTCCAATGTGTGTATACCTTAGTAAGATAAATCGTGGGAGCGTAAGCGGCGGGGCTTCCGGCTTTATACCGCTTAAGGTAAGGTAGCTTAGGTGAGCTTAGCGTCGCTTAGGGTCGCCACCTTTCAACCCTCCGTTAACATCACAAATAAGCTGATGTATCTTGTACACGTGATGGTCTTTGCAAGCAATTTACTTTCGGCGATATCCTTGAACAGGTAATCAGTACTGCTCCAGCAGAATAGAAAGTGAGAGGCTTGCATTAGTCACCATCTAAGCTATACCAGCCGTGGCAGAGATTCCAAGATTACCAAGGAAGCGTCCTTTTAGCGACACCCCAACGACGCCCTCGATCTACCACAATGCTGACTGGGATGGCTCGCTGAGGAGGGTAGTCATCGGTCCAAAAGCTTACCGTATTAGAGGTTCTTGGAGTGTTCCACCTACTTCTTCGGCAAGACCTACTAAGAACCGATCTACGAGTAACCCAACAGGGGCTAAGCCATCGTCTGCACCGTGGAGCGGTGACAGTAACATCGTAAGTAAGATAGCCGGGAGTTTAGTAAGGCTTACTTCGCTACTTCAGCCGCTCTACACAATGTGGGCTCACGACGGAGCATTCGAGAAAATCCTTGTGACAATGATGTGGGGCGCTACTTCTCAATTGAATGGTGCGAAAGCCGATCCTACAAAATTGTACTCACAATGATGACACACCATCAAATAATTAATGCTTAGCTCGAGCTATCAGAAATCAAGACCGAGGGCCACACTAATGCATCTAAGACCGTAACAGATCTTTGGGTTGCAGTAATATCGCATGGCGCTGTCATACGGAAGAAGCCAGTTGTCTGAGGTCCAGACCAAATAATTTCATTTTCACTTGGAAGGTGCCCGGCAGAACTCGAGTTCGTGGGTGGAAGGAGCTATAAAAAGAGCCTCCGTCCTTCATTTTCTTCATACACGGATCGTGTACGTCCACCAAGCTTAAGAATTCCAAGATGTTTAGCAGATTACTCTTGACCCTAGCGGCGTTCCTCCCGTTGACTATCGCAACAGCCCTTCCATCTATACTGAAGCGAACACCCAATGACTATACTCCTCTATCACCCAGCCCAGCCACAGTCCAGCAAGAGCTTGGGCCTTGCCTATCAAAGAAGGCATCCCTCTATTTCCCCAGCTCTCCCAATTTCCAGAATTACACCCAAAGATGGAGTGCAGCAGTTGATCCTGACTTCGCCGTTGTGGTCATCCCTGCAGTAGATAGAGATGTTTCTTGCACAGTAAGCGGAGTCCCAGTACAGGCTGAGTGTGCTCATTCTCCCTTCTAGGTCAAGTTTGCAAATGAACACAATGTGCCCTTCCTCACCGTCAATCAAGCGCATGGTCACGCATCTGCTCTCTCAAACGTGTACAACGGCATCGAGATATACATTAGCGCTCTTGACAGCATCGAGATAGCACACGACGGCAACTCCGCTTTATTGGGTGGCGGGACTTACCAGGACCAAGTGGTCAAATACTTAGCAGCGCGTGGAAAAGCAACCTGTGAGAGCCTTGGCCGATGACCCTCAGATTTAAGGCTAGTAATACTGACCAATCACAGCGACTGCATCTTGCGGCTGTGTGGGTATGATGGGTCCTGGCCTTGGCGGAGGATTTGGCAAATACCAAGGATACTTCGGGCTTGTTCTGGATAACATCATCAGTATGAACGTGGTCCTTGCAGACGGCTCGATGTCGACCGTATCTGCATCTAGCATGCCTGATCTTTACTGGGGTATGCGGGGTGCAGGACACAATTTCGGCATTGTCACCTCGTTCAACCATAAGATCTATGACGAGCCAGTCATCGATTGGTTCGTCGAGACCATGATTTTCACTGCCGATAAGCTTGAAGCCTTCTGGGAGAATATGAACGCTTTAGGGGCGAACGGTACACAGCCGGTGGGACTTGTCACTTACGCGATCTATGCCATGAATCCCGAGATTAGCAAAACAGAGGTAGGTGTTCTTGAAATTCCTCTCCGTTGAAGTACTAAAGCATCTCCTCGCAGCCAGTTGTAATTCTCAGCTTTCAGTATGCTGGTACGAAAGCTCAAGCCGAACCCCTCTACGCCCCCTTCCTCGCTCTCAATCCTGTTGTAGCAACAAACGTCACAGTGCCCTATACAGGTCTTGCTCATGCAGGTGGCTCTGGCGTCGATGATTCAGTCTGCGCCAAGGGACTCAGCTGGAAGTTGTATCCAGTGGGCTTGCAAGTTTATAACGTTACGACGAATCGGGCGATCTATAACCTCTACTCAAAAATGGTCAGCGATAATCCTGCGTTCAACAATTCCGTGGTGCAATTCGAAGGGTACTCGATGCAAGCTGTGAAGGCGGTCGATCCTGCGAGCACTGCGTATGCACATCGTGACGACAATCTGCTTGTGTGAGTAATCTTTGTGGCAATCTTTGCTTTCACTATAGTATCCCATCCTTCTGACGTCAAGCAGCTCCTACTCAACAGCTTATCCTCCCGACCATAGCCTAGACCCTATTGCAGACACCTATGGTAAACAATCACGAGCTGTTTTCCATGCAGGGGATGCGCCTGGCCGGCCGCTTAACACGTACACGAACTATGCGTCCAGTGACGAAACGCCAGAGCAGATGTATGGCTATGAGCCATGGAGATTGGCAAGGTTGAGAGCGTTGAAGAAGAAGTATGATCCGAAGGGGAGGTTCAACTTTTACGCACCTATTAACCCGTCATAAATTGATTTGATGGGTATGTAGAGGTGTACCAGAAAGCACATACAGGGAGTGTCACGTGGGTAATTAGAGCGAATATGCCAGTACATACTTAGAATTGAAGCTCCTGTACAACGTGAAGGCAATCCAAGTAAGGATCCTGCCCAAGCAGATCTTTGATTTTAACAGTATGCCTGATGTACTTTGTTATTCTATGGTGTAGTTTTCACGTTCTCATTTCAGTGGCTATCTGTTCGCGCCTGATCTCTTGCCAACCGATTCCAATGCCATACTCCATAGGCAGATCCTGTTGCACTGTCCACATTGCCTCTGCGAACTTCGAGACCGCCCTCGTCATCAAATCTGGCAAGTATGCTTGCCTGCGAGGTCAACTAGTGCATCCGAGATCCGCTGGACGTTAGTTCCGTAGTTCGGTTAGAACCTGTTCACTTAGGCGGGTAAAGCGTGTTGGGTACCGGGTGTATAGTCTCTGTTCTCAGCTGGGCCATTCTCCGAGTGGAGAGGACTACGTTTGACATGCTTGATGGACATACGGGACGCAGGAACCTACTCTTCGAGGTGAGCATCATTACCCAGTACAAACGGCGACTACACCTTTCACTTTCGCGTGTGTGAGTTGCAATCATGCCGGAGGATATTTTGAGAAGCTCTGAGCACTGTTGCAGATTGGTCTTATGTCAGTGGAGGGATATCCGGTGTCGTCAGCTGGTGTTGGCCTCTTAAGGACTTCTATTCGAAAATGGGCGGAAAAGAATTCGAATTAGAGGGCGAATACAACCAGCTGTCTGGCATCAGACATCTTGAAGAGAGATCGGGTCGAAATCAATCCGGATCGCTAAGTCCATTGTTGGGATAATGACAGGCATCCCATGAGAAGCAGAGTTGATCCTACGTTACCAACGTAAAAAGTTCGATACCAAGCACTTTAGTCACCATAATTTATGAAAGCAAGATGCAGTGATAATCTTGCGACGTTCGCCACTGGGATGCTGACGATGCTGCATGGTAAGTCTATCACTAGAACGCGAGGAACTTGAAGCCTTTGGGCCAAGCCCAGGAATATTTGAACATAGTGTATATTTCAACAAGGGAAACCGAGATTGAATGTATGGAAAACAAGGCAACGGTTCGATGCGGTCAGCTTCTAAAGGATACGATGTAGAATGCGTGACCGAATCGATGTACATGGTTTGGTACCCTCAGCAACCAGTATATTTTCCGCTGCACCATCCTGCGGCGTCGAGAGCACATGGGCCTTGCTGTGTAAGCGTTGTTATAGCACTCATACCATATCTTTAGCAAGATACCCCACGCCAACGAGGCCAACAACCCACGTGTGTTATAGTCAACTAGGCCTCAATGTGTGCTTTCTGCAACTCCTTCACGTTGGTGCCTCGGTATACCCACGATGAGCCAGGCACTGACATTATTGATGATCAGCTGCGGATTATGTCTTGACTACATCCTTGAGATATCAGGCTTTGCTGTTCTTTGTCATTTGGTAGCGGCCGTCACATCGCACCGCAGCTGGCTTTCTAGGCCAAAGCCCCCCGAGGTCTTCGAAGACAATCTCACTAATCTATCAGCATCATGGAACTAGCTTCCGCGCGGTTATCAGATGGTCTGAGACTGGCTTCAAGTCAATAGTATTATTATCATTGGCACCAACAGGCGGATGAGGACCAAACATCTTCTCCGAATTTTCAATCCCATCGGCAAGTCTAGTCAAGGGGAGCCCCTTAGATCTCGCTTTTAGGTTCTTCTTCCAGTAGGCATAGTTGGTCAATCGTACCCTACCTGAGTCCTAGGTTCAGCTCCTGTGCCTAGACTCGTTAACGTCGAGGGAAAGGTCCTGGTACCCTGAAGGAGCCTCCAAAGGCGCGTCTGGGAGCCGCTCTCCTGCCTCCGAGATAGGTAACAGTCGCGCTTTAGGGGCTCGCTTAAGGGCATCGGCTCGGGGACCCGGCGGCCCCCAGAAACGAGGAATCTCTTTCGTTCTCTATTCTACGAGCTACAGTAAAGTGCCTGGAACCTCGGTTGACCTGGGAAGTGATAAGGTAGCTAAACCTCCCATTTCTTACTGCCTGCCACCATTCAATTGCACCTTAGGACATGAAATCTCTTCAAGCTCTACGCTTGACAGAGGGGTCAAGTCATTTATTTGACATCGAGCGCGCGGTCACCTCGCTGCTCGAGGTTAGCCATATGTCGGTCCAGTTCTTACGCCTGAAGTCAATTAATAATGATCACGCCCATTCCATTGGTGGGTTCGTATTTTAGGCAACGATGTGGTCCGCAGAGCTGATTTCAGTCTATTGCTGAGATCTCAACGACCACAACTATGAGACATTCGCTACAGAATGCAACATTACTGGTCAGCTCCAAGGCAATAGTCAATGTCGCTACCGAGTGCTGCGCGCCTTGAAGCCCACAAGTACAACCACTACTAGGGTCACTGACAGAGAGCCAGGTCTATCGTCAAACCGCATACACTGCTTGCTCAGGGTTTAACTCGCTATGGATGACTTACCCCCTCCTCCCTACACGCCTACCGATTCGAACTCCCGGTCCGTAACCTCAGACTCCTTTTCTAGCACAGTAGCCGCGTTTGATCGGGTCATCGCCAATGGTCCAAATCCTTTGGGCGGTGCTCCAACAAGGAGCGAGATATGCGCAACAGTTGTCGATGTAAAAGGTGGAAAGCAAATACAGGCAAAGTCCAAGATCACGCCAAATCCCGATCTCGGCCAAGCGCTGTATGGAGCTGTAGTGGCGGGAGATACGCAGATGGTTGATCTGCTCCTCCAGCAGGGGGCCTGCGCGAATACGCGTCCACAATCCAAGAAACCCTCACTGGTTGTGGCTGTGGAACGAGGAGATTACGAGATTGTCAGGAAGCTCCTGGAACAAGCTGAGCCAGACCTGGAGGCAAAAGCTGTTGGTGGATCGACCGCTTTGTACACAGCAGTCTCTAAGGGAGACAAGACGCTGGTTCGATGGCTATTGGATCACGGAGCCAACGCCAATGCGAAGCCTGGTGGATGCCAGCCAGCTCTGTTCAAGGCTCACTCGAATGGGCACAAGGGAGTCCTGGAGATACTGCTCGAAAGCCCGGGCATCAATGTAGACGCAACGCCTCCTGGAGGTACCTCCACACTATGGCACGTGGCCGAGAACTCGGACAGAGAAATACTACAAGCGCTGTTGAGTCGAGGTGCAAAAGCAGATGCTAAGCCGCCTGGTGGTGCAACAGCAATGTACCGAGCCGCTGTTCGGGGGGACCTGCAGACAACGGAGATGTTACTTCTTCACGGGGCAAAGGCAGATATGTCACCTCCTGGGGGAGCCACGGCCCTATGGAAAGTCGTCGACCAGGGCAACGAGTCAATGGCTTGTCTGCTGTTACGCAATGGCGCCGATATGAATGCTAGGAGGTCGGGTTGGGACACAGCATTGACCTGTGCTACCAGGAAAGGGAACGTGGCCATGGTTCGCCTTCTTCTCGAGCATAGGAACAATGCACAGAGTTGATCGCCAATGATGTACAAACACCCTAGCTGGATCATATTACAGTGTCTGTGATTCGGCTTTAGAACAGTTCCTCAAGAGGTCGTATTTTGTATTCCTAATTGTTACGCTCTATCCGAGGTCTAAGGTAGCTCGCTAAAGGCCAACGACACTGATGCAGTGCTAAATCTTCAGAGTCATATCTGCTTTTTTCACTACTCGACAAGTCGTGATATGCCCACAATCTGCACCAGGCATAACTGAGGGTTTATTTCCTCATAACCGAATCGTGACTTACATTGGCCCAGAGCATCAATGAGCGTAACATGGCAATTAGCCTTCGCCAGCATCTACGAGAGGTTTTTCTTCGCTTCTTAGTAAACGAATGGTGTTATTTGGGCACCAGAGAGTCCCACATATCTGTAAAGAGCCCCAGCTATGTAGATGTCATAGAACCAAGCGACCTTTGGAGGATCCGATTTGTGCCACGCTAGTCTTAGCGGCATTGGTCGCGAATTCTTTCCATCCCATCTGCATCCGTGAGACGAACTACACACACATCAGAAGTTACTGTGGAACACTGTGGTGTATGGCTCAATGCACTGATCATTGAACGAATTTCACACCCCTAGCTGTGGCCCTCAGGGAGTTTTGCCCTCCCTACCCCCTCTCATACGACGCCATCACCTCCACGACGCCTATTGCCATAGCATTGAGCTCACAATGACACATCAACCGTGCAGTCCACTCAATGATATCCGCAGGAGCCAACGAAAAGGGCCGCTGAATCTCTATAAGAGCTGGGCGACATAGTATAAGGGTAGCTTGGGTAGAACCTTGGAGATGATCAAGCCAGTACCGCGAGCATGGCGGCGCATGGCGCTACATTCGTAGCCCTTCCGCACGACTCGGAGCTTAGTATGGCAATCATTTTCTCGTGAAAGAGGGTACTTCCCGTCATGTCCCCATGGCATACGGTAGGCGAGTCTTCACTGGGCATGTGATCATAATCAGTGGTCCTGTGCCTATTTGGCATGGCCAGTGTTTCGTTGAAGTGCTGACTGACACAAGGACTCACTGCCATTCAAACAGGCATGCGTGAGCTGGGCCGTGCACAATCATGATCTCCTTCCTGTCTCTGCGTTCGTTTCTCGATCACTACTGCCGTAGTCGCTTCTGTTCTTGCAGGCCAGATGTCCAATATGTGTTATTGCGATCCTCACCGCGAGTCTGTTCCACTCTTAGCAGTCTTTGATTCCAAACCGTGTTCGCGAGAGCGACACAATGTCCTCAGTACGACCCGGAGCATCGACCTCGATATGGAGGACCTCAGAGCCCAACGACCAGTCTTGTCGCGACTTTCACTAGAACATCATCCATTGACACTATAGTGTTCGGAATATTAGGAGTCCTCGCATATACACCATGACATAGCCTGATTCACAGGATTGTCCGAGATTAGCATTCCAAGCTGCAAACAATACGCGCACAGCTCTACTGCTTGCAATATATCTTCTTCACGGCGATGCAGCCTTCCAGAATGAAATACAGGCACTCGAGAATGCGTATAGCCAAACACGAGTCCTATACTTTCCCTGGCTTGTTGTTCTGCCCTTTCAATGTCATTAGCTCTAAGAGTCGTTCGTGCCACTAGGCTTTAGAGCTACCTATGATTAGCATTGATATATTTTGAGTTGTGCTTGAAGCGTGTAAATAGTGAGCTCGATGGGTTACAGCGCAATGGCCGAATCTATGGCCGGACTTATGGCAACCCTTTTGAGCGCGATCATGCACGGGAACTGCACGGTCCTGTTGTCATGCCAATCATTGTCTTGTGCAGGATGCAGGGTCAAACCCATTAGGGATATTCGGATATACTCGGATGATTTTCAATAACATTCATTGACAAGACTCAGGATTGACATCATGACAAAATTTCGGCCACCGAGACATTAATATCTTCCATGCTAGGACACCTATGATCTAGCACTGTTAATTATCTGGAAGCCGCCTTTCTAGCGTACACCTTGGCGGTCAATGCCAAAAGACCAACTGGAACATACAGTTCCTGGTTCTACGGCTAGCTTTGCACTACTAAGTTCGACACCCAAGCCACCCTCTTTCTATCGTGGGGGAGAATGAAGGGCAAGCCTAAACCCACCACCCTTCAAAAACCGAAATTTGACTGGTGCCCAGGCAGTCCCGTTCGGCTGAAATCACGACAACGACCTCGTCAAATGCCTCCCGTCGAAGTCATCGTTGCCGGAGCATATACCTTGGTGGTGTTGGTGATATACCTGTGGAGATACTGGTGCTCGGAGATGGAGATCTGAAGGATGTCTCGCCATCCGGCACCACATGATTTTCCGTACCTTACTAGGCGGCATGCAAGCCTCGCGCCTAGGACCAAGAGGTCCTAGGGGCCGTTGGAGTATTGAGGACAATACGCCCAAGGTCAATGCGATCACTCGAAAGACGAACTCGCTATAAACGCCGCCGGAGGCCCACATGTCTCTCTAGACATTCCGTATCGGCCACGGCGGTATCATCATTGAGCTCCACGGCTCGAAGTGGGAACCGTTTGCCTGTGGCTCCTACCTCATACGTCGCCCACCACTCACCTAATTTACACAAGACTCCTGACCCCGTCTGCCGACAGGGCAACCGTCCACATCACATCACTCGCTGTTACTCTTAAGATAATTCTCACGTCCTTAACCCAGAGCCTTCATGTATTCAATATACACTCCATCCGGTCGGCCACACCTCGCTCCGCCCGAGCAGCTATCCGAAAAGACCCACGTGGGCGGTACATGGGAGCTGGACCATCTTGAGGATTTCCGGCAAGGTTCCGAGCACCATCAGTATCTGCCTTACGCAAACCATCCGCATTCCATAGCACTCGCATTAGGACTGGGCTATCTATGGCATAACAGTTCACCCTTGCGGATCAATGCTCACTCGTACGCGCGAGCTTTGGCTACAGGTTCCTATGGAATACAGTAAAGCGTTTCTCAAGCTGGCAAGATGCCCTTGGGCGGTGATTGCTGTAGTCCGGTGCCGGGCGTGTGAGTCTGGAGCTGGGGAAATAGGTTCATAGAGTGGACAGATCCTTGGAACGTCATTCGAGAAGCAGTGGTCGGCGATCATCGACGCATGCACCGCAAAACAACCATCCTTTGAATTACGGGTAGAGAAACGGGGCCATGAAACGTGGGGCAGGGCTGATCTCGTGAGTAAATAGGTGGAGGATCAGGTCAGCAATGAGGAGGGAGTATTGTGATTTCGGAAGAGTGAAGAGATACCCATTTGAGGGCCAGTGGATGCTCGCTAATTATTGAGGAGTATATGAAACGTTTCTCTAGCCTCAGAGTATAAAGAACACGTTGAGGACCAGGATTTATCCCATGAAGCAGACACATATATTGGAAACTCCAACAAGAGCTTCTACGTTCCTCGAAGAGTATTGTAAGATTCACGGAGCAGGCGTTTGTACAGTGCAGCACGCACAGGCTGCATGTGGTGTGGGTTTGCTTAGCCCCTAGACTTCAATTCTCAAATTGGTAGTCTGTGGCCGCAGCACACACGATCTCAGCATTCGTTCACCCATCACGTATATCCTTCCAAAGGTCTTCTCCAACAATGAATTTGGGAATGTCGTGTCGTTTGCTCCCTGTATCCATGTCCACATCAGCAAGAGAAGCATCCTCTGTCCACAGACCAGACCCACACTCCGAGCGCTGCTTCTCCACAATCACTTCCCTCGGCTTCTTGCCCTGCTGCAAGAGCTCCCGCTGCCTCTCATTCTCCTTCACCCGCGCTTCATCAATCTGGTCAAGCTTGAGCCTCTGCTTCTTGGTATAGCACATGGCACCGAATACCTTCTTTTCTTCTTCGGTCATGCCAACCGGCTTCGGGATGACTGGAACATTCCAGAACCCCTTGTCCAACCTACTACGAATATCGTCGTCGAAAAGTCTTCGATATGGTGGCGTAGCTGCGGCCCAAGCTTTGCTGGTTTCGCGGCTCGCAGCACAGTGGTATGCGTGTTGGATTTCGGGGAGGGGGTTGTAGATGCCTGTCCCGGTGGCGGGGTCACTTTTAAAGTAGTTGGCTGGGGTAAGTGTTGCGTGGATCGTGGGGTGGAAGTGACGGTTGGGATTTTGAGGGTTCATGGCTGCAAGGAGTAGTGGGAAACAGAGTGGGCTGCATGCTTCTCGTCCAACTTGAAGAAGAAGCGAGGGTAGAAGAAAGTATCATGACTAGAAAGACGGTTTGTGTCACGTCACCAAGGCAATGGCAAAGCTGAGGGGCGACTCGTGAGAGTGAAGTAGGGAGGAGGAGTGCCAAGCATTCTAGCAAATCATTCACTTCACGGGGTCTGGAGATAAGCGCATTGCTACTAGGCAGCATACGCACGTACAGCCTGTCAAAGTAAGTTCTTCGAGGTAACCTGACGAGTCCCATGTTACATGCTGTCTACCTATTCTCTGGGCCACATTCTTGCGACCAGCGCTATCACAGATCCCGAAAATTTGCATTCTGTGGGTCACGATCCAACATGTATGCAAACTTCTGCTGGTTTTCCCCTCTTTGAAGATAAGCAGGTACGTCCGTATTGTTGTCTATCCGATCATAGAGCTCCTTTGGTCTTTCGAATAAATCTTCGCCTTGGCGGACTCTCTGGAGTAGTCTCCCGGTGTCGAGGAAGTACGGTTGATTGTAACCCTTGTGAGAAAATGAGGTGATCTTGTTCTTTAGATCTCCCATGGTCCTTGACAATCGGAGTGTTAGCGTTTCTCTGCCAAGAAAGGAAGATACGACCGGAGATTGATATCAACGGTGGTACTACAGGTCCATATGGAGTACTCACCCAAAGCAAGAGCTGCAGTGCCAACCCGCCATATACAACTCGGCATCAGCCTTATCCGTACGTAGGTTCTCAGGTCTGACCGTGTCCTTTCCGTTGAAATACGTCGCTTGCGGGTGATGCCCTACGCGCCTCTCAGAGTCAGCAAAATCAGTTAGGATTGAAGGAAAGAGTAGACAGATGTGTTGAGGGAGCATAGCCAGACACATTGCTCCCACAGTAGTACCCAGGACTCGGACTACAACATTATTGAGAAATAGAATGCTTTGAGGAGAACGTACATAAGTCTCCTCGATGAAGCCATTGATAGCTATAATAATACATCTGGGTCCGAAGTGTGACACGTGGTGGAAAAGCACAATTGCGAAGAGCGGTAAGGGTGCCTATAAGCGTTCTACGGTCAGCACTTCCCCTTCAAATTTGCCATTGGCAAAACGAGACAAGTTTTCTGGAGCACTTGGAGGGCTAATCGTCACCAGTAGCTCACTGAGTATGGTCTCACCGCTCACAGTGTAGTAGAAACCTGGGGCATAAGTGGATAGAATGTAAGCATACCAATACGAGGTATCTCGTCGATATCGCCAATAAGAAGTACGTCACCCTTGTTTGGGGCTTGCGCTCCTGTCAAGGACAGCATAATTTGATCAAAAAGAGCGTTTCTAGCGAAGAACCAACAATCAGTACTGATCTCTAAAGACGATTCAATGGAGACGAAGTCAATGTTCGTGAATCGAGAGGTTCTGTACCACTACTGTCGCCAAACCTTGACTTCGAAGGAGTGCTAAAAGGTCTCTCGAGGCTCGAAACTACGCTTGTCGGTGGTCAAGGTTTGGGCAGTTAGGTTGGAGAATCTTAGTAAAGCAGTTTCAAGACTCGAAGAAGCGCCAATAGAGTGCAAGTCTCCTGACAAGAAGAATTCTGCGTTGCGAATTCGTTCGGAATACTTCCCTTGGAGTAGCGTACGCAAAGTCTTCGCCAGGTTGTCATTGATTCCTCCAATATCAAACTTCTAGGTCATGCCACACAATCGGCGCAGGAAATGAAATACGAGAGGGAGGGTGGGTGACTTTCAATAGGCTTTTCAGTATGTACGTACCGAGTGAAGCGTTCATGTTCCCAGGTATCGTCTTTTGGGATCTTCTTTGCCCCTGAAACATCAAGGACACGGTGGATAATCTTATGCTGAAAGTGTTTAAATCGAGAGAGATTATCCTTGAGATAAAGAGGTTTCGGGTTCATCTGGAAAGTACTAGGGGATTCAAGAATAACGAAATAGTCGACTTCTTTATCGAGTTCGTTTAGACGGATTTCGAGAAAATCGAGCTCAGTATTGATCAGAAAAAGATCATATATCTTCCGATGCTGATTTCGAGTGGCGTAAGGCTGCCACCGACGGTGTTGACAATAATCCCGAGCCTCTCGCAATTGTAAGAAGCCATGTGCACCATCTTCAATAAGAGCTTGCTGCGGACCGGCATAGGGTGGGCTTGGCTTCCACTCTTGAGTTCGGAAAGTTCGAGCAATCAGAAGCCATACAAAAAAGGCAAATATTGTGAACGATGCAAGCCATTTGAGACGTGGATAGGCCGAGGTCATGGTCCTCAAGGCGTGAGAACCCCTGTGTTTAGGCAGGTCAAAAAGTTCCCAGGTGTGAGAACCAACGCTCGACACGCGCTGTCGTGCAACCCTCGAGAACATCCAATAGGTTATATATGTATACGTCGCAGCTCTAAGAATTGACGGCAGGCGGCAAGAATGACTGATATCATCCTGCGATTGTTGGAAATGCAGAGAAAAGATGGGACGGAAGCAAATTTTTAGCGCCAACGTTGCCTAAACAGTCGTACCCCCCAAAGCAGGATAGGAAAAGTCGGCCAATTGAAACGGCGAAGGGTAGTCGAGGGGTGCTCAAGCCTAAAGGGTGCTAAAGCGCATCCACATCGACAGGGGGTTAGTGATCCTGGGAAAATCTCGCTTCCATATCATTCACTTACAATCACTTCTGATGCCTTCACTGCACCCCAATTGTCACATCTCACCCGCTCGCAGTCATCTGAATGCTAATGCGTTCGTACGATCGATGCCAACCATACGATACAAACAATCCTCATTGCTGACACCGTTGTTCCGCACAGGCCACCATCTTATCTTCAGCGGCTGTGCCAGCAGTCAAGATTAGACCCTGTATGTGGGCAAGCGACAAGTCGCGCCCTGTTTCTTTATCTGGTGACAATTACCCGATGCAACGCAACGAAAATAATGACGGGTACACGCACGATGCACGATCCTTTTGGATTTCGGCCCTTCAGGGACACACGCTAGCAGGCGGAGATCGCCATATATGACAGCCGGAACCTTCGGGTTCCCAGCGCTCTAAGCCATATCCAGTAGCGCGCAATGTCTGCCGATAGCGCCGCTCACCCGGCAACCTTGATCTGCTCACGCTAAATGTTCATATAATATTGCTGTCGGAGGATTCTGCGATAATAGACGCGAGAATGACCAAGGGAATGAAGGTTGAAGTTGTGCTTCACATCTCCGGGTACCTCATTTCGATCGCGTGACTTGCATCGCGTGACTTGCATTGTTCAAGTTCTTTAGGTTAGGAGGTTGGCACACGTTCAGCAGTAAGGCTGCATTTCCTATGTTGCAAGTGCAATCGCTTGAGACCTGACACCCAAATAAATGATCAACACGTGGACTCTGCAAGCGCTTAGGCATCTCGCCGCCAGCTCGCTACGGCGGGTCTGTCAGGGCAAGTCTAAGCGGGATTATAATTACGTAGTATCAAAAGGGGAGCTGAGGGTATATGGGACGTTTTGTGTGCGTGGCTTCCTTGTATCAGACACCCATGTGTCTTGGCTGACTGACACCTTTCCTACAATGTCTTATGTCGTATGAATGAACACTCATTACTTACCAAGGCAACCTTCATATGGCGGAAAACGGCGAACGGCTTGTGGACGAACAAGAGCTCTGGTAGGCTCTTCCTTTTGCTGTGGCTCTCTTCTTCTATTTCTCTGCGTGTAACCCGCTTACAACTTGAGGTCTTCTGTATCTAACAAGCAAATTAGGTCTCCAAAGCGACCAGAACCCTCAAGGGCCCGGAGTTCGTATCAATCTGATGTCAACTTGCTCGATCCTCATGCTCGGCGGGTTTCAAAAGATGGCCAACGGTCCCAGCTTGGGGACTTCTGCCGCACTCTCAAGGTCAACATAGTCAACAGTCTCCCTCCTGAGGTCCCTGGTAGGAGAAGGAAAGAGAATAGAAAGAGTGTCTTGTACAAGCATAGAGGACATACAATACTGCGCTATGCAGCCCACATACTTCCTGTCGCAGCAGCCCTAGTACTAGTCGTCTTGAATTGCAAGCAATACTACATTGGTGGCGAACTTGCTGGGCCTGACCGTGAGGATTCTGAACGTTTCGGTGGCTTGCTATTTGCGGCGAAGTTGCACGAAGTCCTTATGTTGGCGTCACTCGGAACGATCATCTTCACATACTTTCGTCAAGAACTTGCGTTGAGAACTGGCATTCCCGTACGCGCATTGTTTGTTGGATTCCAAATCGACAGCTGTAATTGGCTTCGGTCGCCACATTTCGTTGGAACAATGATTCGCAAGTGGAAAGCCAGTCGAAAGCGGAAAGCTGCACTCCTTACGATTATTGTCGCTTGCGCTCTGCTTGGAGTCTCCGTTGGAATATCGTCTGCAGCTTTGATAAGGCCACGCCTCGACCGCTGGCCAGCTGGTGGAACATCATATTGGCTTGATGCGATGAGCGACGTCCTGTTTCCTGGGAGCATGCAAGACTCGCCTTCACTGGAGCACTGTGCATTCGACACTGGTGATGCTGCTTGCCCGTACGGCGACTGGCAACTGATCCAGCAAGAGTACCATGCTTTCTGGCCACATCTTCTCCCAATGGGGTCTATGCCGTTACACATAAATATCCCTAGCCCTCTTTCGCTGAGGGCAATGAGGATTTTTCAGCGGAGTTCTAGTGATAATTGGACCAGCGACCTAGGGAGTATGTGGGGAGGCCATTTCTCGCTTGCAACGGTCCCGACTGCGCCCATTGCGGACAGTCTGGCCGAAGTTGCGAGATTGTGGGCACGAGCCGTAGCTGCGACCAGGCATGATCGCTTCCAGTGGCGCGAAGATGTCCAATTCATAATTAATGCCCCTCAATCCTCAGTATACACACGGTGCAGCGAGACAATTATCGATGTCAGGGAATTGAACGATTTACGACTCTCTTTCCCTGCTCTAGCTGAGATCCAATTTGCAGACGGAAATACATTCGATGGAACTGTTCAACAGATAGGTTTTCATACTGACAGTAGTAGAGACACCACCACGATAATCAAGTCGCTACTCGCCCCAGGGCTGCCTCCAGCTCTGACGTGGGTCGACGAAGGGGACATGTTGATCAATACGAACAGCACCCTTCTCGCAGTTGCAACTTTTCCAAATACTACAAGTGGCACAACAAATGTTTATACCTGCAGTATTGACAGTAGGCTGATACAGACGGATGTGACAACATTCCGGAACGAGTACAAGCTTGTGAGCGGTGTACCACAGCATTGGGCCAACGGCACGGTTGCATCACCATCGCCAAAGATTATGCCTTCGGCCGCTTGGGCACGGTACTTGAATCCTATCGCTATGGGATCTAACACCAGCGCGTTCTCTAACATCGCCTCAACTGCCGGCATGTGGAATTCAAGTCTCGTTGCCGCACCGTACAATTTCGCCATTATCATTGAAGGTATCTTGACAACCTTGGTCGCGAACGGCCTGGCGCGCGCCTCGTACAACACAAGCATAATTGGCAATCTGAAAGGCAGCGCTGGTGAAAGCAATCAATGGGTCTCGACAGGCTGGTTTGGATACTTCTTCACAAAAAGCTCCATCTATGACCTCAGCCTTGAACAACAGCAATTGGCGACAAGATTCGACATGTCAGCATTTGTCATCGGTTATGCCTATAGCTACAAGGGAGCCACACAAGAAGCTGCTATCGTTGTCCTTGTCGCCTATATTATCCTCACGCTTCTACATTTCGGCTACTCGTCCTGGGCTGATAGGGTTTTCACCTCGTGGGACACGCAGCCTACCATAGCCGTGATGGCGATGAATCTAGACGAGACGGAGCTCTTAGATAATATCGGAACCGGGACAACTGCGGCAGAGGGCACCGAGGAGAATATAAGGATAAGGGCCAGTGGGAGGAACGTTAGACTTAGCAGTGATAATACGCAGAACCATGCATTCTATGTACAGAGTCCGGGGTATGGTTAAGAAACGGACACAGCGTCTAAGTGCAATATGTATAGAGATAGTATACGATTAAAGAGACCAACGATCTGCCAACAGCCCATATCATGTGACACCACTAGTCATAAAATTCATCGAGCTAGTGTGACACTTTCCCAATAAAGGTCGCGAAACTTCTATTGGTACATCACATATCCATTCGAGCTAGTTGAAGCTCCTCATGTGAGCTCGATTGTGCCACGAAGAATGAGACACGTTACGTTGCGCTCTGCGCTGTGGGAATCATCTGCCATTCCCAATGTATTTTCTGATTCAGCTTGCGCATCTTACGCAAGACTCAGACGTGCGCCCATCCATTGTGAACAAGAACCTGCATCTCATTGACGAGGCAGTGTAACCCAGGTTCTCTGCGATTGTGGTCTTCTTTTGCCCACTTATCTATTCTCTTGCGGACTAACCATTCCTTGAACCAAACAGTTGTCACCCAACGTCTGATTCGATTTGCCCAAAGACCAACGAGTCGGTCACTTAGAGAAGGATAGGGTTCCACTGTATGAACAGCTGCATAAGAGCTTGGGTCGTAGCCAACGCGGACACTAGGATTCAGCCAGACACCCTTCGTAGCGCTTTCAGGATTGTCGGCATGGATCAGACAGCATTCAGAGCCCTCGAGATGATGAGTAGCGAGAGAATCAGTTATACCACGAAACCGTAGTGGGCTGGCTCGGTAGAAAGGAGAGGAGTCGAAGGCTACTAGAAGTTGGTTAGGCCTAACAGTGTGCATCACGCGCCCCGGGAGATCGCGTGGTCTTGTACGCAAGGGATTGCAAACACTTACCCATTCCATTCCAACAACTTTTAACAGGTACTGCTCGATGTGAAATCATAGCACTCCTCGACTTACGCGACCTAAAGTAGGGGTAAGTCATCATCAGGCGCTCATGACCTTCAACGTCCCTCAAAGCGAACGTGTCATAAAAATTCGGCGGTCTCGAGAAATCCAATGAGCATGCAGCAGCGTAGTTCCCGTCGTTCGTTGCTAGCAAAATCCAAACGTCCTGAATCTAACAGCCTCAAGTCAGCTTCTCTAGGCATTAACGTATCGGGACGAGACCACTACCGTAAAGGCAACATCGTTTAGGAAGAGGACTTTATCAAAGGTTGTACCATTGGCGGCTAGTTCAGTGACAGGCTCTAAAGCCTTGTTGCGCAGCTTTGAGAGGTACGGAATCCTTCGCAGCTCTGTCTTTCCCCTAGATGTCATGACCCAACCGTCTTCTGCTGGTGGGCGAGCTATCTCGTCTTGATGTGTAGTCTCATCGAGAATAATGCGATGGCGAATACCGCGATCCATCAAAACATGTCCCAGCTGCCTCAATATTTGTTTCGACTCATCCCAGCTTCCACTCTCATATATGGATATGTAGATGTTTTCTGGCCCTAGCTTCTCAGCAAGTTCCACAATCGCTTTATCCCAATTGCCGTACAGAATTGCGGCACTGTTCCAAAAGATGCTGGCTATGAATATTGATGGCGTTGGCGTAGGAATACCGACCGAAACGTTTTGATATCGATGGCTACCGTTGTAAGACAATCTTAGAATGTCGATCGTGAAGATCACTCCAAGAAACACGAGAGCCACTCTCCTGAACCTGGACCGAGAGATCCTGCCGAAAGAAGTCATAGCTTGCTCCTTGGTGAGAGGTACGCATTACGGTACAAGTCAAGTAGGAGCAAGATTAAACCATTTCGAACAGTAAATCATGTCTGCGCTGCGATCGCTAGTAATTCCAGGACGTTCGTCGATTCTGAGCGATGCGCGAGACGCATGTCAGATATGTAACATATTAAGGCAAGGCGGTTGCAGTCCTAGAAGTATTTACCCTCTGATTTGTCATTTCAGCACTGAAGCTGACTCCTATGGGGAGCCCGAATGGGTGTTAGAAAACGCTAAAGCTGTAATCTTCCCGGGTTCTTTCGGTCAATGGATCGACCAGATCTAAATCTGTACTAGGGTGGCCGGGCGGGTGACAACTCAGGGAGTTCGATACTTCAGGGGGAAAATTCTTGAACAGAGCGGCTTCGCCAAGGCCGGAGTAGATAGCTGACGACCCACAGCCTCTTGAAGGCCAGAAATGTATCGCGCATGGCACCTTCACGTCTATAACTTAGAATTATTAGATTCTAAATTGGCGTTCAATTGTGTGAGTTCGGCAAAAATGGATCCCTCTCATCCAACACGGCCCTCTACTCGCTAAGAAAAAAGAGGGGCCGAATTCGATGACTCCGGCCAAATCCGTAACTGCTGCTCACTCCCAAATGAAACAGCTTGAAGCCCCTGGCTCAGAGTGGGTAACATTGACCCGAGCGTGAATTATTCAACGCATATTGGTCCTACCGGAATTATTGTCGAAGTGTTCAAGACGAAGTTGTCGGCACTAGATCAATGCTTTTACAGTACAATTGACAGATACCTTTGCACAAGATTCTCCCATGTGGAATGGAGCCTCCCAGCTTTACGGGCAGTGATACTGGGAACACTTTCCATATACTATCACTCAATGTCCTGTTTTCTATTCTCAGCGTCCATCAAATCACCAATCTATCGAGCCAATCCAGTAGTATCCATGCATCTCTTATCGTCTCTCCGGTCAGAGAACGGTCGTTCCTTGGTCGTTTGTAGTACCAACGTGTTCGAAGCTTCAATTGAAAATTCGATCGGGCTGCGTATTAGATAGACGAGAGTGTTGGACTACCGAGATTGGGGCCTCGACTAGGCCGAGAAATGTTGTCGCTCATCAAATTCTACTGGCATTGAAGTCTTTTAGTCGATCCGTCTGCCAACCTATTAATAAGAATGTGTGGCAGAGAAGGATCGCCACACAGACAACCGATTGGAAAGAGTAATGGGAGCCGTACGCGCTGTTCCGTCGTCTAATTTGATAAATCCAATTGGCTTCCATGTTTCCTCAACAAGCAGAACCCTCGACAATCTATTTTCTGGCTGCATAAACGCTGCTCAAGTCGGGTTTCAACGATTCAGCCCTTCATGCATTCTCGAGTCTCAATTGTCCCGAGTCTCACGAGGCTGTGTGAGGAATTCCACATGACTTTGGGAGGGGCCGTTGGGGATCTATTGTCTTCGAAGACTCCCTCTTCCTCAGTGTTGCCCCTTGGATCCAACCCAATTCTTGACACTTTTTTCTCGCTTTGTATACCTTGTGCAACAAGTATTGACGCTCAGCTCCTAAGCTTCAGGAACTCCATCGTTCTATCCGTCTTTCTGTAGTCCAACATGAACCTGTGGCGGAGTGCTCGAAAACGGCGCTCATACGGCCAGCATGTTCCTCTGCAAGATTGGACCACCGAGTACGTTCGCATGTGGCCGTACGAGCCAATTTTCGCACTCCCTCCACCTCATAAGGCACCTAAGCATTCGCTAATCCCGTTCAAAGGCCTCCACTATTGACGATACCTAGCGACCATACAAGGCAAAGGTCTGGCCACGAATATGCAGCCCGGTCTCGAGCTCAACGACTAGCTCGTGCTCTAGGCGTGAGCTTTGCCTATCAACTATATTACGAGATTAGGCATTCGGGACAACCAGCCGAGGAATTGAAGAAGATAGCTATACGTAAAGACTTGTGGATGGCATGCCTGGCTGGCTCTATTCATTTCGTACCTATCACAGCTGCTCTTGTCCTGGTTATTCTGAATTGGCGTGGCTACTACATAGGAGGTGAATTGGAGGGAATACAAGGACAAGACGATGCCAAATTCCTAGCTCTCCAGTTCGCTGCGAAGCTACACGAGTTGACTATAAGCGCCTCCCTCACCGCCGTTATCTTCTCCTACATTCGACATGAGCTTGTCACGGACAACGGCCTCCCATTTGGAGCTTTAGTAGCCGGACTTCAATTCAAAGATGTTAGCTACCTCTGGTCAACGGAGTTCTGGGGTGCTATGTTGTCGAAAAGGAGAAGATGGCGACATAGGACGGCTCTTGGCGGGTTGATCGTTGTTTGTGCTGCACTCTCTGTTAGTGCTGGTCCGTCAAGTGCGACACTGATGAAACCACGACTGGATTACTGGCCGGCTGGGGGAACAGATTTCTGGATCGCCTTGCCCCATGATAGGTTGTTCTCCACCCACGCTTTTCCCCAAGTACCAACAAGCTGCATGGTCGACACAGGAAACCTTAGTTGTCCATCGGCAGGCTGGCAAGCCTTAACAGAAAATTATATGTCTTTTTATCAATCTGTGCAACGATATGGCTATCTACCGGACACGGTGCAACTTTCAGGCAACAAAGCTATCCGAACCCTCAGGGCATTCCACAGGTCTCCATACTTCCAGTTCAATACTAACACAACATCCGCCACCATCGGAAGTTCTTCTGTCGCCGATGGGCTTGTGGAGACGGGGCGTTTATGGGCGTTCGCTGCCTACAATTGGAGGAAGCAATTCGACCAGCGCTTCTGGTCTCGTAAGGATGTCAAGTACAGCGTCCAAGCCCAGCAACCTGTCGTTTCTGCTCGCTGCGACCCGACGTACGACGCTTTGACTTGGGCGCAAGTGATTAATACTACCCGTTCCCTTTTGATTTATGATCTATGGGATGATAGTCTACTCAACAAACTTGGAGACTTTCCAGCCATATCATACAATTACACTAAGAACGAGCAAGTCACCCAGCTGATAGATAATCTCAACGCCCGCACTGCGCCAGAACTTGTCTGGACCACGGTCCCCCAATCGAACGGTACCGCTACCGGGTTGGGAGTTTTCATATTTCTTCCGCTACCGCAGAACAACTCTGGATTTTTTGCATGTACCATAGATGCACGTATGGCTCCGGGATCATTACAAAGTACCAGAGGTACACCTTTGATCGTCACAGGTGCTGACCATGGAAGTACTTATGACAACAACAACACACTACCTCGGATCTCCATCGAGCCCGCCTGGGCAACATATCTCAATCCCACCATCGGTTCGAACAACTCGACTGCCTTCCAAGAGATGATGAGGGCCGCTGGGATCTGGGACAGAGAAGGCGCAGCAAATATGGACGATATCCCATACATCATAGAATCGCTTCTCTCCCTCGCAGTCGTCAACGGCCTTGCGAGGCGAGATTTCGGCATAGGACTCTCTGGGACTTTGTTGGGCAATACCGATGGCCTAGACCTCGTCAGTATTAACAACGATGATATGGCGGCCCAGAACTTTGATTGCGACGCTTGGTGCAAACCTTTGTTACCTTCAGTGGGCCATGTGATGGGCCATGGTGGCAGCGCGTTCAATATTAGCGATTCCGTGAAAACACTCAGCACTAGGTTAACAATGCAAGCATGCGCCAACGGCTGGGCTTACAATGTCCGCGGCTCGGCCGCCAAGTTTGCAATCATCGCACTTCTCCTCTACACCTGTATCGCCATCAGTCACTGGCTGTGCACCACCTTCTGGCGCAAGGAATCTTCAAGCAGCTGGGACACTGTCTCGGAACTTGTGGCATTGGCTATGCGATCAGATCAGTCCGAGACATTCGTGAACACTGGAGCAGGCATTGACTCCTTAGCGATCTTCAAGCAGCGAACCCAAGTGATCAATAAAGATGACCGTCTTCAATTGGCTGTCGGTGTTTCCGTGGGGCAAGATGACATGATAGAGCCTAATGAATATTATGGTTAAGATGCGAGAAGCCGAACACGTGATCTTCTATATCAGCTGCTAAGAAGGGATTTACACAACAGTGCCCTGCACGCTGGGGAATGCGCTAAAGTTTGTAGTATGTATGTCCCAGCGTCACGCGAGTCTACCGGCGTGATGCCGGGTTAGAAGCTTGGAAATGCTTCGTTGGGGATATGGCGGCCCGGAGAGGCTCGAGGCTCGCACCTCAAGTGCTACATTTCGTAAGTACCAACTGCTCTCATTGAGGCTCAGTTTTCCCTGCTTCCCCCGGGTCCAATAGTCGAGGTATTCTAACCGGAAATCAAGGTGACTAGGAAGGCGTACTTGGGTAGGGTATATATACATGTTCGCATGCTAGTAAAAGCATTAGCATATATGAAGTCGATGCGGTGAGCGGTATATATGCTTGAGAATTTGCCTACCTAAGGCATGTATCTACAATGCTGCTGGCGCCGTAATGGAGACCGAAAATCTTACATAGATAGCCGGCCAGGATTCAACCCGTGGCTTGTTACCTTTTTCCATTTGGGAATTATTGTAAAGTATTGCTGAATCTCCAAATGTTTGCTCCGCACGTGAAGTAGTTTACAGTCCGACTAAAAATAGACTTCTTGGCGGTCGCTGTCGCGCGCCCAAGGAAAACCAAAGCGACTTGGTTTTCCTACCTACGCTGTGCGATCCCAATGTCGAGACGGCTATCATCAAGCATGGCTGTTGATGAGTACAATGAAGACACAGCCTATGATGGTGCACCATTGCTCATGGTAGGATTGACTACGAACTTGAAGAGCTTGCCCAGAGCCCGACTCTTCATATTGAAGTACTCGTTCTCTTGTTCTTGAATTACTCATCTTTCCTACACCGCTTGCACATAAGAAGCTGACAGCCTGCTACTAGACTCGTTGGGGCAATAAAAGAAAGAATGAAGCACTTTCGAACCCCTCAGTCCAAGCCTTCGTCACGGTCTCAGACCATATATAGGGGCAACGTGCCATAAATTCCAACTCTATCAAGGAAAATACACAATGATGGACGGTCGAGGGGTACTGTTGGGAGTCATTGATTGAATGAGTAGGCCACCAAAGCATGCAATCAGAAGAGAGAGGATATTATCAGAAAAAGTGGGAGAATATTCTTGCGGGCAGAAAGACATGGAACGCGGGAGTACGGTGACATAACGGACGCCCTTGGCAAGCTTCTAGGGAAAGCCGTGGTTTTGTGAAGATAGGCCGGGTACAAGAGCCGTGTCTCCAGACGTTGACGGGTGAGCTGCTATTGTCATCTACAAAGTATGATAGAATGTTGATAGCTTTAGCTTTCTTATCACATCTTGCTATCATCATGGAGTCAAACCTTTGCTGCCAGCCCTCCTAAACGATCAACCTCCTTTCTGAGATAGCAAAAATGTTAGGGCGCTTTTAGTGCTAGGACCTCGATGGCCTGAATCTCAGATATCTCAGAAACTGCTACTCGGTTCTGCCTTGCATCAGCAGCGCGTGTTACTTTGTCTGGTCTTCGCTTGGCCTTTCTCTTACTCCTCTAGTTGCTTTGTGACGACACCAATGGCACCAGCGCGACGGGACGTTGTTCTCCCGCCACTTTTCCGCGCCCTCCCTCCCCAGTTCGGTTATCAACAATGCAACGTGCTTCGAGAACACAGAGCGATCTGTTTTGACGTTCAGCTAGAACGAAACTTTCCGTTAGATCCCGAGCATAGCCGGCTGTAACAGGTAAAATGGACAGGCTGATGGAAGACAAGTGCGGGGATCGGCACTGGACTTACGCCTTCTTCGCCCGGGAACCGCTTACGCGGCGGGGTTGCCAGGTATCATGACAGCATGTGCATATATAAGTATCCCAGGTCGAGGCAGCTTCCTGACTCGGTCAAGTGCTCGGTGAACGGGCAAGCTCACCTCTGCGTCTTGACATAATGGTCAAAGGTTAGACTCATGGTAGTCAGCTAGTGCCTGCACCTTATATATCAGCAAAGAAGTTAGGCGGCATCAAAAGTGTTGCATTGGACAACATCACCCATGGGTATTTCCAAATATCTCGTAGGGCTACTCGTAGCTCCTACTGTGATCTCACAGAGTGTCATTGACTTGAGTGGAAGTAGCTGGACGTTGACCAATCCGCCGTACAACAACATCAGCGTACAAGGATCTGTACCGTCACAAGCGCATCTTGACCTGTATGCTAGCCATATAATCGCTGATCCGTGAGCAAGCTCTATGTTCAAAATGCCACATAGACTCTGCTAATCAGTCGAAAGATACTATGGACTGAATGACTTTGCTCTGCGTTGGGTAGCCAACAGCAACTGGACTTACAGTACCCTAATCGCTGAACTGTGAGTGACAGGTTCCTAGTTTTGGGAGCACCATTCCTGATCAATTTCTTAGTGATACGTCCAGGAGCACCCAGACATGGCTGTTGTTCAATGGATTGGACACATTCACCAGCATCGAATTCTGCGAGCAGCCTGTGGCCTCAACCAACAACCAGTTCCGTCAATATTACTTTGACGTATCTGCTCTGTTGAGTAATTGTACATTACCAACTCTCAGCATCAACTTCGGCAGTGCACCATTGATAGCCGATCAAATTGCTGCAGAGCCCAATCAGGAAACATGGCCATACGGCGTTGAGATCATTTATGAGTTCCCCAATAGACAATTCATTCGCAAAGAACAATCTGACTTTGGGTGGGATTGGGGGCCGGCATTTGCCCCGGCAGGTATATGGCAGCCGGCTTACGTAGTGCAACTCTCGATGCCAGCTAATGCTTCCTCCGATGTCTACGTCCGAAATTCGGACTTTGACATCTCTCGTATGGGTCAGCTCAACAATTTGCCTCCTAATCAGAGCGCGCCATGGCTCCTGAATGCAAGTCTGGACGTGCTAGGAACGTTACCGCCAGGTGCTGTATTAAGTTATGTTTTCACCGATGCTTCGACAAAAGAGACGGTTTCGTCCGGTAATTTGACAGATGTGACGTGTTCGAATAGCACGATAACAGGTGCCGCGATGCTCGATCCTTCGATCTACAAACTATGGTGGCCACGTGGCTTGGGGCCTCAGAACCTCTATAATCTTACTGTTAGTGTTGTGGATTGTAGTGGGACCACGCTTGCGTCCGTAAATAAGCGCACGGGCTTTCGCACAATAGTAAGTTGGACGGGCCGTCATAATTACCGCAGAGTTCTGACGGACAAAGGTTCTTAACATGGGAGTGATATCCGACGAGCAGATAGCGCAAGGCATCGCACCAGGCAACAATTGGCATTTTGAGATCAATGGCCACGAGTTCTACGCAAAGGGTTCAAACTTCATACCTCCCGACGCGTTCTGGCCGCGAGTCACAGAAACGGAAATGCAACAGCTCTTCGATTCCGTTACTGCGGGGAACCAGAACATGCTGCGCGTGTGGGCCAGTGGCGCATATACTCCGGATTTCATCTACGACATTGCGGACAAGGAGGGTGTCTTAATGTGGTCAGAGCTTGAGTTTGGTGATGCACTTTATCCGACTGATCAGGAATTCATCGACAATGTAGCTGAAGAAGTGACGTATAATGTGAGGAGAGTAAACCACCATCCGAGCTTAGCGTTGTGGGCCGGAGGTACGCAGTCAACATGTCTCTTATTGATTAAAATGTTGCTCTATTGCTAATAGTCAAGCCAGGCAATGAGCTTGAGTCCTTGGAATTGCAGAACGTCAATCAGACCGCACCTGATCAGTATGATTACTACTTAGCTCAGTACGAGCAGCTATTCTTAAACACTATCATCGATATAGTGTATGCGAACTCTAAAAGCATAAGCTATATACCTAGTAGTACGACCAACGGCTATCTTGAATTGGACTTCTCGTTGCCGAAGCCAATGATCGAACGATATAACAACAAGACCCCTGGCTCCGTCTATGGTGACACCGGTAGGACACATACTCCAATCCCGTGAATGCTGACCTGATTGACAACCGACAGACTACTACAATTATGACTCCTCGGTAGCCTTCAATTACTCGTCATATCCCGTTGGTAGGTTCGCCAACGAATTCGGCTACCACTCAATGCCGTCTCTGCAGTCTTGGCAGGAGGTAGTCTCGCCAGAAGACTTGTATTTCAATTCCACTACGATCCAGCTCCGTAATCACCACTATCCGCCCGGCGGTCTGAACACTAGTAATTTCGCCAATACCACGAAGGGCATGGAAGAAATGACTATTGCCGCTGAAAGATGGTACCCAGTAAGTACCTATGGACTTTGCCATGAGCAGCTCGCCTCCTGATCAATGTCAGGTTCCTAGCAAGGCGGACAGCCTAGCGAATTTCTCTGCTTGGTGTCATACGACCCAGATATTTCAAGCCGATTTCTACAAGTCTGAGATCCAATTCTATAGGCGAGGAAGTGGCTTTCCCAATCGGCAGCTTGGGTCCCTCTATTGGCAGCTCGAGGATATCTGGCAAGCACCCTCATGGGCCGCGATAGAATACGACGGTGAGAGCGCTCTTCTCGAGATTAATGCGTTCAGCTGACATCAATTGCAGGCCGCTGGAAGGTCTTACATTACACCGCCAAGGATATCTATCAGCCCGTCATCATCTCACCGTTTTACAACATCACAACCGGCGATTTCCAGATATACGTGACTTCAGACTTGTGGTCTCCTGCAACCGGCACGGCATCATTCCAATGGTACCAGTGGGATGGATTGTCCATCACAGATATCAGCACACCACCCACAAATTTCACCGTAGGCGCCTTGAACACCACTCGTGTCTACGCAACTACTATCGACAACTCCACGTTGAATTACGACAACGCAATTCTCTACATGAAGGTCACAGCCGAAGGCCAGCTTCCGAATACCAACACTACAACCACGTTCACCCACGAAAATTTCTTCCATGCACGCTCTCTTGCGGAAGCGGAACTGATGGATCCAGGCATCAGTCTTACATACTCCAATGACACCGAAAATTTCACCGTCGAGGCCACAAGCGCGATTGCTGTCTGGACATGGCTAGATTATCCTGCCGGCGTGTTGCTGAACTTCGATTCGAACGGCTTTTTGCTGCTCCCTGGACAGCCGAGGGAGATAAATTATACATTGAAAAGCGACACTACGAATGGATCGTGGGTGGACCAAGTAACCGTGGAGAGTCTTTGGAATAATACGCTTGCATACTAGCTAAGCATTTATTACGTTGAGATATAATAAGGTGGGTGGGGAAAAGTTCTTTATGCGGTTGCTGGTAGGGTTTGAAGTGAATGGCTCACGCCAGGCGGGGATGTTACCTAGCACTCGATTACATGAGTCTCCGATCCTTTAGTAAGCCAGAACGTGGCGCCCATCATTGTTCCGCCCAGTGAGCGTTAGAATTGCATGGGTATTCTACGCCTTCGATGCAATGGAGTTTTTCGCGAGATAAGTAACTCATAGCATAATGTCCTTCTACACCAGAGGAGGACGGCGGCTCTCATTCAGTACAGTTCACACGTGTAGCCGCGATCTGCATACTTAGACAGAAATCGATTGAAGGGGAACCGTCTTTATGGCACCCTGAATTCCTATGTGCGTCAGGTGTAATATGTACGGGGACTTGAAGTGGAATGTACACTGACCTCTTGCTTGTCGACATTAGGTAGATAACGAGTCGGTGTGGGCGGACTCGTCCACGTTGAGTGCCAAGACTGCCAGCGAATCCTTGCAGATTTGACAACTCCTCACAGGTCCTGCCTGATCTACTAGGCACTTTCTGGCCGGACCTTATGAGGCTGCATAATCCACAATTGTACCCCGCTTGACGTCGCAATTCCACGTTCCATCTCTCATATCTGGAGAAAAGGCAATAAATTTAAGATGTCGACAACGAACGATGATATGGACCATATTCCGATTCTGAGCATCGTGAGGGCTACCAGCAAGAAAGCTTTTTCACTCACGACGTTACTCTACACATATATCAAGTCTACCACCGTTGTCGACAAATCTCTAGAAGCTCTACATACTGAAGTCAATGAAGTCCGGGGTGTACTTGATGCTCTGGACTGCGACCTCGTAAGCTATCGTAGTGAAGGTACCGAGTTGTTCGGACTATCCGCAGACTCGTTCCTGGGAGCCTTTGAACTTGCAGGCCGGGTCGAGAGATTGCCCACTCATGCAAGCGCCAAAGTGGTCAAATTGCAAGCTGGCCCGTTCTGGAATGTCTTTAAACTTGCACTCCGGGACACTCAACGGACATTGGTTATTCTTGAGGAAGCCTTACGTGCTCTTAGTCCGGCCCCAAAGGCTGGCAGGGTCTCGAAGAAGGACGTGCAGCAAATACAGCTCAACCTGAGCGCAAAAGATATCAGCAATATCAGAGCTTACATCCATACCCATTCCAATAACCTTCAGCTGGCACTGGCCATAGTAAAGCCGTGGGTTGCCCAGATATTCACTTTGCCGAGCGACATACTGATATCCTTACAGTAACATCGTTGTCAACGGCATTAGTCCAAAGCTCAGCGGCATTACTCCTAGGCTCGAGCTCTTGACGGCCATGATTTGCAGGCTTACTATGGCAAGTAGCCCAACTTCGAAGAAATTTTTGTCCCAAGACAAGAAGCCGCAAATTGAGTGCATGGATAGGATCGTTGATGCTATTCATACCATGCTGGAGCGCTTGATGGAGATGGTTGCAACGCTAGAAACAGTACACATTGCAGAAACGAATGATAATATACCTAAAGAATTCCAGAATTCTGATATCATGGATCATACTCAACAGATGATACACTGTGCAAGGGCCATAATCACCGGCGCGGGCATACAGCCCGATTCCTTTGTCTCTGACGGCTTGTCGAACGATACCAGGGAAGCGAGAACAGAGCAGTGGATCTACAATCCGGGCTATGAAGGAGAAGCGTGGGGATCGACGGACACAAGTCATTCTCCTATAGCGACTCCGCAGACCACGATCGCGGGAAGTATCGCCGGAGGTCAGGATGATCGAAGCGAGGAGCCCGATTCTGAGCTAGACGAGGAGATCGATATCGAGCTTGTGCAGAGGATGTTCGCGCGAGGGCTTCAGGAATACAGAGAAGCTCACTTCGGGGAAGCTGTGAAATTCTTGGAAACTGGTATTGATCGAACAACAAGACTAAGCCACACGAAGCAAAACAGCCTTCCAATAGAGAAAATTCGACTTCACTTAGTGTCATCGCACGCTGAGATGAATCTGAGGCGAGCATTTATGATGATGCGTGAAGGGTACCTTGTGCAATCCGAACTGGTGTTCCACAGCATTCTACAACAGCCACCCAGCAACAACGACGAAGTTAGGAGAAGAAGGCTTCACGCAGCCTCTGGCTTGGCGCATATTCACTTGTGGCGAGGAAAATTCAAAGATGCTGAGGGCTGGTGTCGCAAATCGGTGGCCGGGTGGAAACACCTTGTCGGGAAAGGACATCCATTTTATCGGATCTCACTACGTTTGATGCAAGCCATCCATAAAGCAAAGGGAGATCTCGTAACAGCGTCTATCATATCTGAACTCATAAGTGACCTACCTGCTGAGCCTAAGTCCCTTAACCAGGTGGATGAGAAACTCAAGTTCTTTATCTCGCCTGGCTATATGCTGGAGGAGCACAGCGAATAGGGGTAATATACCGGGAAAGGTGTGCACGCGCAACGAACCTTGCAAACAAAAGGAGGCAGACCAAAGGAAAGCCAATTTCACTTCCCATCAACGCCAGCTGTTCATAGCATCCAGTCATCGACCGTCATAATCCAGTGAGCCGATCCGATTTGATCTATGAAAAGGTTTTGACGCCGTGTTGCCAATGGACGGAGACTTCATTTACTTGAAGGAAGACCGCTATGTCTTCGACGAACCTCTCATACGAATACCCCAAGGCTTGAGGGTCAACAGGCATGCCTTCTTCAACCTTTGGAATATTTGGAGCCGAATGTTGTGGGGTCTGATGAGGAACACAAACCTTGTTCTGTTGAATTTTTGTTTGGGATACGCTTTCCAAGATTGACATGACTGCTTGTATTAGAGTGAAGGATGGATGTCGAAGTTTTGTGTGTTTTTCGAGCGATAATGAATGGCCTTTATGCTAAGCGATGAGTGAGGTACTCATGCGTGCCGATCATCTGTTGGTGTTCCCTATGCAGTCTCCGTGAGAGTCGGAGAGGAATCCTATAGTCGTATCATTCTCCTGCATGAGGCATAGCCGTATTAGTTCCAAGAACAGTCTTAGAATCAGTATGGAAGGAAGCGAAGTATGTCAGTAGATGTAACTTTGTAGGATGCATATATAGTGAAAGTCGAGCAATGCAATTGAAGACGTGGTGGGTAGGATCAGCGGCAAGGAGCGTCCATTAGCTATATTCTCTTCCCAGTATGCGTAATGGCATAAGAGTAGCTTGTCCTGCTTTAAGACCACCCTGCTGAAGTGTAACAGTGTATAGTACTGAGCGGCGGGAGTGCGAGAACTCACCGAAGCCTAGCGTGAAAGCCTGCCGGAGATACCTCTTAAGACCGACCTCTTAGCGCCCCCTTGGAGTTTATACCTGACACCCATCTGGAACTTGACTACCTACCTCATTCAGTCAAAGAGAGTCGATAAATTAGTAATGGATAAATAAGCACTTTCAAATTGACTAACGGCCGCCAAAATTCAATGAAGCAAACTCAACACATGTCAAACGCGCCGCCCAACAGGTCTCATTGGCCCCCATTCAGCATCAACTTAAAGCTGGAAGCGCTGGAAGCCCCACTGACAATATCGCTCATATTGACCATACTTGGGTTCAGCTCTCGAGTATTAGATCCGCATGCCAAGGGGTATCACAATACGTCATGACAGCGATGGCATGCACGATAGAGGCCTCGATGCCTGTTCCGCTTCCCAAACCCCACCATATTCACCAACCGCAGCCGCCGTGCAACGCCTCAAATGCATGACTGATGATAAGTCAGCTCAGAAAATCCTCTAATGGACTTTCTAGCCCCTAAACACATATGCAGCTTGTGTCCCTCAGAGCTCTCCGCAACAAACTGCCCTCAATCGATACAATCAGGAGATCACTCGGAATGGCGCCCTCAATCCCCAAGAACCACAAGGCCGCGATGTTCAAGGACAAGGGAGGACCAATTGTCGTTGAAGAGATTGAGACCAAGGAACCTCAGGAGGGTGAAATTCTTGTCAAGGTGCTGGCTTGTGGTGTTTGCCATTCCGAGATGATGGTTCAGCAGGGAGTCTTAGGGATCCAATTGTAATACCTGGCGGGCCTCGTCAGCATGGAGACAGCTAACATGGCCTAGTCCGAGAATCCCAGGACATGAACTCATTGGCACAGTCGTTGCCCTCGGCCCAGGAGAGAAGACATGGAAAATTGGAGACAGAGTTGGGGGTCCCTGGCATGGAGGCCATTGCGGTCCGGGCTCTCATCTATAGACTGAGAATGTCGCCGTACTGACACCACTCCCTCAAGGCCACTGCAAGCAATGCAAGCGTGGTTTCAATCAGGCCTGCGCAGAAGAGCAAGTCAACGGCTTCACCCGTGATGGGGGATGTACGCCTATCTTTCCACAATTTCAAGCACAAAGAGAATGCTGACCAGAGGATAGTTGCCGAATACTGCATCCTGCTCACCGAAGCCACTGTCAGTATCCCCTCAGACGTCGACCCCGCCGCGTTCGCACCTCTCCTCTGCGCCGGCGTCACGGTTTTCAATAGCATGCGTAACATGAATATTACACCTGGCGAAACTGTCGCCATTCAAGGCCTTGGAGGACTCGGCCACTTGGCGATGCAATATGCAAACAAAATGGGCTTCAAAGTAGTCGCACTCTCCAGCAGCGGCGCAAAAGAAGAATTTGCTAGAGACCTTGGAGCGCATGTCTACATTAATGGTAGCAAAGAGAACCATTCCGAAGCTTTACAAAAAATGGGAGGCGCAGCAATGATTGTCAGCACAGCCCCCAATCCCAAGATCATGGGAGATTTGGTCAACGGGCTGTCACCAATGGGGAAGCTTGTGCTTCTGTCCCGTCAGTATCCCCACGCTCCAAAAGTAGGATCAACACGACAGCTGACATCTATCAGCAATGGGGGAGATCAAGGTCAACACCGCACCCATGATTCAGAAAGGCGTCTCAGTGCACGGTTGGCCGTCTGGACAGGCCCTCGACTGCGAAGAGGCTGTTGATTTCGCGCAGCTGCATAATGTCAACTGCATGATTGAGAAGTTCCCCCTTGAGAGGGCGAACGAGGCTTATGAACATATGATGAGTGGGAAAGTCAGGTTCAGAGCTGTGCTGGTCATGCCTTAAGGGTCAAGATGGAGACATTACCAGTCCGGAGGCTTAGGAGAGAGAGCTAGGTTTCAGAGTCGTTCCATACATTAGTAGCAACCATTATTCATAGTATGAGAATAGGGTTAGGTATAACATACAAGATTGTTCGAAACATATGATTCGAATCCAGTCCGTGACGGACGTCAAGTGCTTGTGAAAGTCCAAATGCCTGACACTCTGTACAACGTGATTTCGCGCCTTTAGCATCAAGTTTTCTAGTCCTTTGGACCCAGCTGTCACATTAGACCAGCGATAACCATTAGCGACAGCCTTCCCCTAGATCTCTTAATCCTGCAAAGTGCAATGCCCTAAGCCCTAAGTCTTGGCATAGAGCCTCTAGCGTAACCCGCCATTCCCCCAATTGACACTCGCCATTCATTGTCCAAAAGCACAAACAGTGACTAAACACCACTCACATCCCCACACACCAACCACCATGCGCACGAAAACCACCTGACTCCCTCTCCACATCAACCACGACCCCCAATCACGACCCCCCAATGCCCCCTTCACCCCCTCACCCCCTCCTAATCCCCCTCTCCCCCCCAACCCCCCTCCCCACCTCCCTTCGCCTCGCCATAAAAGCCCACCTCGTGCACGAAAACGCTATACCAACTATCCTCGAGAAAATGAATGCCGAATGCGCGAAAGAAGGTTGGGAAGAGAAGGTTAGGGAGAGGGTGAAGCAGTTGGTTAGGCGGGGGCAGGTGGGGGATAGGGGGGAATTGGTGAGGAGGATCGTGGCGGAGGGGAGGGGGGTGGTTGGGGGTGAGGGGGAGGATGATGAGGACGCAGGGGAGGTAGGGGGAAGTGGGGATGGGGTGGGGAAGAGACGGGGGAAGAGGAAGGGGAGGGAGGGTGGGGAGGAAGTGGTGGATATTAGGGTTCCGGAGAAGGCGGTTAGGGAGGGGGCGAGGGTTGTTAGGGAGGTGCTGCATAAGGTTGGGGAGATGGAGCCTCAAGGGAGGGATTGGTGGGATACGTGAGGGGGTTTGGGATGGGGATGGACCGACGATGCAGTGTAGGACGTGACACTTGGGAAGCACAGCAAACAATGTGCGGATGTGAGGGTTGGGGCATGTTCAAGGACTAGGAAGTACAAGGTTAGTGGTTGACTGTCTAGTCCTGTTGGTGAAGCATACTGACGTTGTTGGAATTGCAGTCTCTGGAAGAAACCCTTGCTCAGCGCGAGAAGTGCCCACACAAAATTCAACTCTACGGGCCAGCAAATCGTATGCTGTGCCGAAAGGGAAAACCGTTACTGTTGGCAAAGAAGATGGATTATCATTCAGAATAGTATTGCATGCATTGAACCTATCTATCTCGTTGAAAGCGTTTTCGAACGTCTATGAGTGCTTCACAGTACCTAAGGTACACATTACACATAGTGTACCATATTCACTGATGGTCATTTGTCCACCCCATACCTCGCTACTAATGGCACCAACGCCACGGATGCATTTACTGTAAAAGGATTGAGTTGATCGAGCACACATGCAAAGCACCTAATCATAGAGGCTGTCGTCATTGCCTGCGTCACCGAAGCCGTTGCCATTGGCTGCTGCATCAGCAGCCGCATCCGCATCTGGGAAGCGGAAGAAATTGCTTCCACCAGAGTTCTTCATGCTCTGTGCGAATGCTTCGTAGCGACGGACTTCAACGTCGCTGACTGATCTCCTAGCTGACTGCATGGCCTCCTCGAAATGAGCCTTGGTCAGCTCTGGAACAGGGTCCTCGCCATCGATATCCTCATCCATCTTAACATCCTCACCAGCAGCTTCGCGCTCTTTAGTACGCTCAATATCGATAGCGATAGACTGCTTGATGGCGAGCTTGACGGCACGCTGGGTGACGAAGCCAAGATCGGCACCGGAATAGCCGTGAGTTCGGCTTGCAATGTAGTTAATGTCGACGTCATCAGCAACGGGTGTCTTTCGAAGTTGTGCCTTCAGAATACCGGCGCGAGAGGCCTCATCAGGCAGAGGGACGTAGACCAAGGTATCGAGACGACCTGGACGGCAGAGGGCATTGTCGAGTTGCTCGGGACGATTCGTAGCACCGATGACGAACACGTTCTTCTTAGAGGTCATGCCATCCATCTCTGCATGAACTGTTAGTACATCATGTTGTGGAGGATCATCTACGCAGAACACTCACCAGTCAAAAGCTGATTGACCACACGATCCGAAGCCCCTCCAGCATCACCTTGTGATCCACCTCTTGACTTTGCAATGGAATCCAGCTCATCAAGGAATACCACGCAAGGTGCCGCAGCCCTAGCCTTATCAAAGATATCACGAATGTTGCTCTCAGATTCACCAAACCACATGCTGAGTAACTCAGGGCCTTTGATGGAGATGAAGTTGGCGGCACACTCGTTGGCAACAGCCTTTGCAAGCAGTGTCTTACCAGTACCTGGTGGGCCGTAGAAGAGGACACCGCGCGATGGGGAGAGACCGAATTTGAGGAATTTTTCGGGGTGGTCGACGGGGTATTGGACGCTCTCGATGAGCTCGCGCTTGACATTCTCCAGACCACCAATATCGTCCCAGCGAACGTTGGGAACCTCCACAACGGCGACTTCGCGGAGAGCAGAGGGGTTGGACACGCCCAGGGCAAAGCGGAAGTTCTCCATTGTGACGCCCAATGAGTCAAGGACCTCTGCGTCAATGGTATCCTCGTCCAAGTCGATCAAATCCATCTTCTCGCGAATTTGCTGCATGGCAGCTTCGGAACAGAGAGAGGCAACGTCGGAACCAACGTATCCGTGAGTCTCTGCCGCAATTGACTCAAGGTCAACGTCTTCACCGAGCTTCATGTTCTTCGTATGAATCTGGAGGATCTCAAGACGGCCGGTAGGATCAGGGATACCGATGTCAACCTCACGGTCGAAACGACCGAAACGACGAAGGGCAGGATCAATGGAGTTAGGACGGTTTGTAGCAGCCATGACGACAACATTCGAACGAGCCTTCATGCCGTCCATAAGAGTGAGTAGCTGAGAAACCACTCGACGCTCGACTTCACCGTTGGTCTTCTCTCGCTTTGGCGCTATTGAGTCGATCTCATCGATGAAGATAATGGCAGGGGAGTTCTTTTCGGCCTCCTCGAATGCTTTGCGCAGATTCGATTCCGATTCACCAGCCATCTTCGACATAATTTCGGGACCGTTGATGAGGAAGAAGAATGCACCAGTCTCATTGGCTACGGCACGGGCCATTAGGGTTTTCCCGGTACCTGGAGGTCCGAACATGAGGATACCGCGAGGAGGCTTGATACCGATGGACTTGAAAAGTTGAGGATGCCTAAGAGGCAGTTCCACCAACTCCCGAATCTGTGCCATCTGCTTTCGGCAACCACCGATGTCATCGTATCCAACTTCATTAAGGTTACCCTCCTCATCTTCGCGCTGAATAGGCTCGCCTTCGCAGTGGATGACTGTATCTTGGGCAACAATGCCGAATTCAGGTGGATCGACCTCGACAACTTTGAATTCCACCTGCCGCATACCACCGCGGACTGTGAAGAGGTCGCCTTGTCGAACTGGTCGGTATGCTTCGCGGAAATATGGAGCAAGGAAAACGTCGAAGAGGGAGCCAGTAAGACCTTCAACTGTATCAGCGATGGGGAGGACGGCTATACGCTTGGCCTAGAGATGGTTTAGCACGGCTCGAGCGACGCAAGGGGCGTCAAAACTTACGTATTTGATATCTGGACAGGGGTGAACAGTAACAATATCTCCATGCTTGACGCGGAGGTTGTGGCGAACGACACGGTTCATTCGCGCACTCCCATCATCAAGATCATCATCCGCAAGAACGATTAGCACGGTGTCTTTTCGCTTCTTGCCCTTGACAAGGACAGTATCGCCACGGAACAGCTGTAGCGTCTCCATGGTATTATTCGAGAGGGCGATGATGGAATTGTCATCGTTAACCGCATCAGTTACGCTGTTGCCACCAATATTAGCAAGACAAGCTATGGGCATTCGGGAAGTTCGACATACATCAGCGAGTTTGGCTTCTTCTTCTTCTTGAGGATGGCAGTTGCTGTGTCGTCAACCTGAACTATTGTCAGTGGCCGATCTCGGTAAGAGCTCAGAGCTGCCTAGGCTCACCTCTTTCTTTTCTGCACCAGAGGCATCACTACCGCCAGGTTAGTATCAGGCTATGTAGAATATAAAGCTGTAGCTGTACTCACTTCAAGTTTGCCTTGATCTTGTGCTTGGACTCGACATGCTCCGGCTGTGCAGACATGTTGTCGCCTGCTCAAGTAAGTTTCTTCTGCGGCGGAGGTTCGGTCTCAGGGTGTGAATGTTGTGTGACAGTATGTGGACTGAAGCTTCGTATGTTGTAGTGGAAGGCAGAGAAGGTAGCCTTTGATGGAATTGAAGTGTGTTGGAGAGAAGGATGTAGATGAGGTTGATCAAGAGTGATCTTGACTTGGCCCGGTCCAAATTCAGATGATGATTTTACCGCGTCAACAGTTAGCGCCTGATGACTAATCGCATCTGGATTTGTGTCCGGAGAATCTGTTCGAATGAGCTGGAAGCTAACCTGAATTCACTGCATACACCAATGTCTGGGTTGGCACGTTAATACTGACCAATAAGTGTTGTATCACTTACTCTTCAGCCTTCTATCAGGCAACACTGTGCCTAGAATGACACCATCACCTCCGGATGCCAAGCGAACATGCCAAGATAACTCCAGACTGAAGATTATAGACCCTTGCTTGCAGCAAGTATTCGCTCTCTTAGCTGGTAAAGGAACAGCTGTGAATTGTGACCTACGTCGATGGGAAGATGGCGGAGGTTCTCGGCCTCATAGCCAGCATTGTTGCTCTGATCCAGCTTACTGAAATAGTCACCGAAAAGGCAAAGAAGCATGTAAACACCGTTAAAGGGGCTCACTCGGTGCTAGGCAAGCTTCGCAGCCTCGCCAGCATCCTTAGCGCCCTCAAAGCCCAGCTGGAACTGAAAGTCGCGGACTTCGGGGAGTCTCTGTCTTTACAGCACTTACGGGAGCCCATAACTATTTGCGAAGACGCCTTGGTAAGCATAAAAGCAAGACTTGACAATCTAAAGGTCATTGGTAGCTGTGTTTTTGGATCACTATTGGATAAACAGACCACCCTCCAAGTAAAGCGATTGGAGGATTTGATCCCCATCTTGCATCTAGCCTTGGGAGCCGACAACTTAGTGAGCACCCAAGCAATAGAGTATCATGTGCAGTCCCTCCGTCTGGATGGCGCGGAGCAAACGCAGATCCTGCATCAGGATATACAAGCACTTCGCAAAGATGCAATACAGTGGAAGCTCGAAGCAAGAGAGCTGAAGGATGCCTCCTCTGCTACGCAGCTTCGGGAAAGGATATTGCGTTGGCTTGCGCTCAGTGATCCGGAATCGAACTACCGCTTTGCCTGCCAGCGTCAACAGCCCGGCACAGGGAAATGGTTACTGGAAGATGAAGACTTCCTAGAGTGGGAGGCTGGACGAAACTCCTGTCTATGGCTGCATGCAATGGGTTCGTAGCCTGCAATGTGGAAAAGAGAGAAGACAATTGTACTGATAGAAGCATGTACAAAGCTGGTGCTGGCAAGACCATCCTCGCGTGAGTGACAATCCCGATCCATGTTATTGGGTCTAATTATCATGACCCTCAGGTCAACCGTCATCCGGCATCTCATCGCCAAACACACACCAGCAAATGTAGTTTATTTCTTCTTTGACTTCAAAGACGTTGCCAAGCAAGATGTTCTGAATTTACTATCTTCTCTTCTTGCGCAATGCTGCCGTACCATGGATCCTTTTCCAAGCGCCCTGCTCAGCTTGTTTCAGCGGCACAGTGTGCGGGACCCAGACGGTCCGACCTTGCCGACAGAATGGGAGTTGGTGCAAGTGCTCGTGGACGTGTGTCCCGTTCGTGAAGATCTCTACCTCGTGGTTGATGCACTCGATGAGTGTAGACAAAGACCGTTGTTGCTGGAGGTGCTAGAGACCATAGCCAATGTCTTCGACAACCCGAGCTCTCGTTGTAGGATCCTATATACCAGTCGTGTCGAGGTAGACATCCAGCGGGTATTCACTAAGCTGCGTGTCATACCGTTGCCGGTACAAAACCAGCACGTTGACCATGATGTAGCTCTCTACGTCCGGACTATGCTAGAGACGGATGATCGCCTCCGGGCTCATCGTCAAGGGATCAAAGGCCTCATCGTCGATACGCTCACCCAAGGCGCCAAAGGCATGTGAGTGGCCTTACGCTATGGTCTAGGACCAAGCTTACACACAACTAACATTTCATGAACCAACAGGTTCCGTTGGGTACAATGCCAAGTGGAGCATATACGAACGCTAAGAACCGCGAAAGATGTCAAACTTGCCCTACAGCAGCTCCCTCCCAATCTAGACCAGACATACGATAATATTTTACTCAGTGTCCGCCCTGCAGACCATGACTATTTGCGTCGAGTTTTGCAATTACTCGTCTTCTCGGCCAGGCCACTGACCCTTTACGAGGCCGCCGAGGCTGTCATTGTTGAACCTGGTGTTTCAGAGATCGACGAGGATGCGAGGCTTCAAAGGCCAGAAGATCTTCTTGAGATAGGCAAAAGTCTGTTTGTACAAGAGGTGATCACTGACTGCAACCCAAGGCTACTCGAGTTATCTCACTACTCAGTGAAAGAGTATCTGCTTTCGGAACGAGCCAGACAAGGGCCAGCAGCTGCTTTTGCCATTGATGAAGCTCAAGCAGAATTGGCTAATGCAGCATGCTGTCTCACATATCTAGGACTTAAAGTTTTCGAAGACCTCTGGAAAGACTTTGATGCAAAGACCTGGGTCCAAGACGACAATCAGGATTCGGGAGTCGAAGAAGACTTTCTGATATGTCAACAACACGAGCGTCTGAAGCTGTACCCTTTCCTCGACTATGCCGCCAAAGAATGTTTCACACACTGCAAACTTGAAGCCGTTCAAAAGGCAGTCGCCCCACTTGTACGAAAGACATTGGCTGGAGAGACTAGCGGCCAATTCCGAAATATGACCTACACTTGCGTCTTCAAGCCCTACGAATCATGGCAAACACTGTACATGCGCGTCTTCAGATACTCACTAATCAGTGTGGTAGCTAGATATGGCTTGACGATGATTGTTCAAGATCTTCTGGATCATCATGTTCCAGCGGATTACTTGCCTCTGATTCCTTCGTGGGTAGAGGAGGATCCCGAACGCCGCCCAGCTCTATATCTCGCAGCGGACTTTAGACATAGTAGAACAAGCAAGATACTTATCGAGGCAGGCGCTAACGTAAATGGCGAGCATGAATGCGACTGCCCACTTTCTGCTGCTGGCCGAGGTGGAGATCCAGCCGTGGTGAAAATGCTCTTAGATGCTGGTGCCGATGTAAACAAAGGTCCAAGGTCAATTGCCGAGATGCTTCTGGCAGCTTGGTGGAAATATACGGAGGGCGATACGCGCTGGAAAGAGATTCTTGACCTTTTCCGAGACGCAGGGGCGAAATGGTCAACAATCGGACTACTCGCGGCCTTCTCCAGAAGCATGGCGCCATTAATGGACCGTATTGTCGAGCTGTTAGGCGACGAAGCGGGTCTCCCTCGAGGCAGCCTGACTTTGCATGATCCTTTTCACCACGCAGTTGAGGACATCGACATCAACACCCTAAACGCGTTGCAATGGCTCGTCCAGGACAAATACGGAGTAGATGGTTTCAAAGGCTGCATTAAATACCTAACTTGTGCGATCTATGACAGCCAGCCCCATCTATTCAAGTGCAACCCAAAGTTCAGCCGCCCGAAATACAGCGTAGACGAGGTCTTGGCGGAGAACCTGATACGTACGTATTTCCAGCCCATTCGCACCGTCGACTCTGAATCGGGCTGGGACGCTGCTGATGAAAACAACATACTTACGGTGAGGTGGGAGAACGTCTCCTCGTTGTCTCCAACGGAAAGACAGCGAGTCCCATTCACGATGATTACGTTGGCGGAGGCAGAGGGTTTGATAGTCTGCGGGGACATTCTACGCGCATTGATACGGGATCGATGGGCTGATAAATATGCGCATTTCTTCGAGTGAGGTTTTGAATGACTACTTCCGGGTGGGGAAATATCCTGCTTGGTCCAAGCGAGAAACCTACGTTAAACATGCGGGCCATGCTTTCGCATTGTGGAAGCAGCAGGTTGGATATAACAGGCGATTTCTGGATAGTCCGGCTCCCGAACTTGTTATTCTTGATGAGGCTCACACAGGTGATAAGGAAAGCCGGAACTGAGCTCTTTTCAGAATCACACACTCACGTCCCAGACCCTTGCCGCCCATAGTTTCATGCGCGTGTAACTCTCACTCTGGTTCGGAAGCGTCTTGTAGATGAAAGACGTAGTGCTCGAAGTAGTCGCCATCCACAACCCCCTCCCCCTTCCCTTCAACCCAACCTTGCGCAAAACCCACCCCTCGAAACAGCAAACTCCCCAGCTCCCCTCCATTCAGAGCGTGAAGAACGCTAAAATCTCCCAAGCTTGAGCTCGAGTTCGCTACATGCTACTCGCAACTTCGATTTTTGGCTCCACGGCACATGGAAAGTCAGAGATGTACCAGACCCTAGCCTGAACGCCCATCCCTTCCCCTTCCCCGACCCCCCCCTTCGCCCCAAACCCACAGCTACAAACCGTAAATTCGCCAACTCCGCCCCGTTCGAAGCGTAAACAACGCTACAATCCCTTAATCTCGAGCTCGGTTCCTCTACTCGTACCTTCGATCTGTGGCTGATGACATATAGGGAGTGAGAGATGTGGTCGTGGGGAGATGGTAGGGTACCGGAGGGGTTTGAGCATCGGTTGGGATGTGAGAGTGGGTTGGGGTTATGGGAAGTATTCAGTCGTTGGCGGACGGGGGGATTGAGTCTTGGGTTTTGGAGAAGGGAGGTGGGTTGGATGATGGGGGTCATGGTCATGCTACAGCGAGTTCGGATGATGAGTGGTGTGTGGAATCGAGGAATTCGTTATGGATAGAAGTTTGTTGTTAGTATGGGAGGAGGGCTGTGTCCGAGGGACCGTGGTATGCTGGTGTCGAAGAAGAGCTGGTACATGCTCGACGCCTTTAGGTGGATGGACGGAGTACGAATGGGTGGGGAGAGGATGATGGAATGGGAGTCAATGTTAAGAGTATGTGCATTGGAGCGAGATGAATGTTCGAAGGTCTAGAGTATGAATTAGCTGTAATGATGATTCTAGGTATTGACCGTAGTGCGAGTGCTCTGCTTTGCGAGTATATCAAGGTCTCGCAACGTGTCCGCCACAGTTGTGATGGGACTTATGGACGTCTGTAAGGCGCGTGGGAATTCAGAGCTAAGGGTATGGAGAGTCTCTAGCTATTTCATCTCACTTCGACTTGAATCATGCGTATGGCATGGACGGCGAAGCTCTTGTTCTGAAGAAGATAAAGTAGATAGCAACCACGTATGGCTACTACGACCACCCGTCGATGGACGGTGTCGTTCAGGGCCGATTATAGCTATGTCGAGCACGGCACAAAGCCATCGTATGTAAGTGAACATCTGGTCTCCCGGGTGGGAACAGTATCAGCGCACTAAGCGGGAATGCCAATTGTCTAATAGTTGAGCGGAACTCCCGGACAATCTATCGTGGCCAGAGCGGCAAACAGCGAGTTTCTTGCCGTGGCGGAGCGGAAATCAACCACTTATTATATCAACGTTGGCCAATCAAGACCCGGGTATCCCGTCATTATGTGTAGAAACCGCTCCAGTCCTCCACGAATCTATAATAGATCATATATACGACACCTTAAATGTGTCTCGGGTATCCTTCGAGAGCTCAATGTAACTCTGCTTTATCGGCGACAATACTAAACACATCCTGGAAATTGGCATCTGGCGGGTCGCGATCCAGCAGGTAAGCAAACTTCTTCTGGTTCTCCTCCCTGAGCAAATACCCAGGAACATCAGGATTAACCTCTACACGGTCATAAAGCTCGCTCGATCGTTCAAAGAGATCCTCTCCACTTCTCACCACCTTTAGCAATCGTTCCGGCTTGAGCATGTGTGGTTTATTGAACTCCTTGTGCGAAAAGGAAGTGATCTTGTTACGCAAATCGCTCATGGTAGCAAAACATGAGCTGCAATGCCATGCCGCATTGTACAACTCGATGTCGTAAGGGTGGTGTGATCGAAGTGTGTCCGGCTTGACTGTATCATTACCGGCGAAGAATGTCGCTTGCGGATGATCCCATTGCCCCCCACGATGGAGCCACTGAAAGCTGTAGTAATACATGTTGCTGCGAAGAGCCGTACGTGGTGGGAATGCACAATTGCGCAGAGTAATAAGTGTACTGGGTCGGGGTACCTCGTCGATGTCACTAACGAGGAGGACATCGCCCTCCCTCGGTGCTCGATCGTCGTCTAAGGATGCAATGACTTGATCGAGAAGCGCATTACGAGTGAATATCTCCTGTTGCCAAGGCTTATTATCGGGTATACTGCTGCCCTCCCCAGTGAAGTCAACAACTTGGTAAATGATCTTGTGGCGAAAGGCGTCGAATTGGGATAGTTTATCTTGCAGGTGTAAAGGCTTTGGAGTATGCTGAAAGGAAAATGGTGATTCGAGGATGACGAAGAAGTCCACCTCTTTGTCAAGCTCGTGGAGGCGGATCTCAAGCCAGTCAAGCTCTGTGTTGATGAGAAACAAGTCGTAGATCCTTCGATGTCGATCACGCGTCGGGTACAAATCCAACCGATGGTGAGAACAGTAATTTGACGCTTGATCCTCCGCTAGGAAACCCTGCTCGTCGGGATTGTGGTTTGTAGCGAACAGGTCAGCTGAACTTGAGCTAGTTTGTTGCTTGAAACGCAGAAAATGGAATGCTGATAGCGATAGCAAGAAGAATGAAAGCATGAGAATCAAAAGCCATTTCAGATGTTGAGGTCTTTGAAGGCTGATCATATCGAAAGCGTGGCTTGTATAACTTGTGCGCAAAACCGACCAAGCAAACTTTTAGCAGTACAGATCTCGCTGACAGGACGAACAAGGCTACAGCATCTGCGTTCAGAGAGGGAGCAAGAGTTCATTCTATCAGGGAACCGGACATCTTTCAAGTGTATGATCAACGCTTTCTACAACTTGTCGTAATTCAATCAGCGCAGCCATGATAGGGTTGCCTTCGGGTAGAATCTATTATTGCGATGTGGCCGAATCCTTCCATACCAAGGCGCAGCCAGGCATCATCTAATGTGAAACAAGAGCTGAAGATTTCATCCCGGTGCCAAGCGCAGGATCATGTCATTCCAACAAGATTAGTTCGAAGGTTCCTGCCAAGGGGACGCGTAGACAAGCAGCAAGGAACGACGTACCCCCAAACATCATCGCATACGATGTTTCAGTGCGCTAGGCCTTGCCTAGTGAAGCAATGAGGGTGTTGAAGCTTGAAATTAGCTGATGGTCTGCGAATGTGGCGATGCTGGGACAAGGTATGATTCAATATCGAGAGAGGGGAAGGTTAGTACTCTTCATAGAGCTGTTAAGCTGCTTCCAGTTGACAATGCGAGATTAGAGTCAGTATTGGGGGCTCAGACCTGCCAAGAGCCTAGGTACCCGCAATGCCTTGTAGAGCATGACATTGTTCCTGAATTACATAGCCGACCTGACTGTCATGCAACACACGTTGTTCACCGACTACAAGGGTTCCCTGCTCAGCTGGCCGATTTGTGGGCTGAAGCTCGGCGAGTTCCCAGAGATGCCCCCAAAGATGGTGATGTACATGTAGCCCGTTAGGCTGGTCCCTGGAACCTACCGCTCTCGCACTTGGGTGGGCTCGGGACTAAGGTACTGTATCTCTAGGGGCTCACTAGGCTCCAGCCCTATGAATCGCTGGTTGTGCGGTACCTGCTAAGGGTACCTTAGAGAGAGTCGAGTATCGCCGCTAAAGCCGATAACGCCAAGCCATTCAGACCTCGGCCTATGCTTCTCCCCTTGACCTATTGTCACCTCACTCCATCCTCACACCGCACCTGACACTCTACAACCATGGCCTCTTCACACTCTCCGCCCTCCAAAGCTGTCACAAACACGCGCGCCCTCTTCCCAACCTACCTCTCCAAAACAACCTCCACAATCGCCCACCTAAACAGGTACCATCCCCTCCTCCGCTCCCCCACCCCTTCTCAATCCCCCCTCTAACATCCCCCCCCCACAGACTCCTCTCCACAACCTCGCACCTAGACACAACCCTCCTAACAACAACCTACACCCTCCACCTCCTGCACTCCCTCCTCCACTCCAGCCCGCACCTCTCCCACCTCTCCCCCCGCCTCGCCCGCCTATCCACCTCCCTCCCCCCCCTAGCAGCCCTCCTCGACGAACTCCGCATCATACTCCGCCTCTGGGGCCTGCTGGGGATCTACACCTGGGGCGCATCGACATACTTGTACCCGCCTAAAGATGGTGTCGTGAAGGCTATAACGTGGGGGCAGGTGTGTGCGTGTGCGATTTATCAGGCGTTGGAGAATGGAGCGTATTTATCTAGTCGGGGGGTGATGGGGTGGGGGAAGGAGAAAGTAGCGAGGGCGTGGGTGTGGAGTGGGCGGATGTGGATGGTGCATGTGGCGCTTGAGTTGGTGAGGTTGGGGTATGAGTTCCTGCAATTCAATTCTGTGGGGAAGGGGAAGGTGGTGGAGAAGACGGAGGATGTTGAGGGGTCGGGTGTTATTGTCGGGGAGAAGGGGGAGGTGGTGGTTAGGGGTGGGGATGGGGAGAGGGAAAAGGAGAGGTGGGAGAGGTGGAGGAGGGAGGTGGGGGTTAATGCGGCGTATGCGCCTATGACTGTGCATTATAGTCTTGAGGAGGGGCCGTTGAGTGAGGGGGCTATTGGGGCGTTGGGGGTTGTGGTGGCGTGGTTGACGTTTGGGAAGGCTTGGAGGGAGACTGCTTAAGAGGGTGAGGCGGGTAGTAAGTATTTCGCCCTGGATTGGGGGGCTAGGGACTACTGTATTCTACGATATCATGAGGGTGGACGCTCGGCTTTAATGATTGAGTCTGTTCAAGTATAATGAGTGAGTCATCGAGCAATGTCCAGCTATGTACAGCCAGCTTCCAGCAATTGTATCTCAGTCAAGTATGTCCATCTATCCCTTCCCAGCATATGCTTGGCAACCTGACGTGAGCTCATCTCCAGCCAGATAGTAAGCAACATCAGCAAGACGTGTACGACTCCTTCACTACCCTCAAACCGACATGATGATATCCGCCGTCCCGGTCTCTGCAGCCTCTTCGGTAATAGCAACACCTCCAATGTCACCCTCTTCGACATCCTCGGCGAACTTCTCGATGCCATCATTAGTAGGAAGCGGGACGTTTGACGCCTCTGTTAGTAAGTCATCGTCCATATACGTCGACACCTCCGTCAATTCTGACGCATCGATTTCCACGCTATTGCCCTCGCCGCTGTTTCTACTCATCCGCTTGAAGTTCGAGCCGATGCTGTTTCGAGGGTTCGTGAGCATGCCTTTGATTGCGCGTTTCCAGCTCTCGCGGAAGCCTTTGGTTTCAGACTCGACTTTCTCGTCCGCCACATCCGCTGATTCAGAGACATCAGGTGTCTTGCGGTACGAATTCTTCTTGAGCACGATCTGACCAGCTCCGTTGATGGTGTAAATGTCTCTGCTGTCAACTGCACGTAATTGAGGGCGTCGTCTTGGTGGAGGCTCACGTAGTCCAATGGTACGCATGATGGCCGGGTCCGCGAGTGGTCGTCCCTCTGCTTCCATATCGTCATGGTCGATGGGTGAGTTGTTGGCGAAGATCTCATTGAAGCATTGCCAGGTGCGGTCGCGGAAGGTAGGACGGCAGAGCTGACACGCACGATACTTGCAGTAGGGAAACATATGGACCTTTGGCTCTGTGAATAAGATGCTCGCGTCTATGGTTGAAGGGTTCTGCGCCTCGTTGATGACTGGACAGGGCAAGTGTGGGTTGGCGTCGACAGACTGTAAGGCACTGTCTTTCTTGCCTGGAGGTTTGAAATTTGTGGCCTGGGCACTGTTGAATCGCTCAACCGCAGCAAAGGCGGTGTCGACGACCTTCTGCTTTTGTGCTCGCAAAATCTTGACTTGCTCCGGGGTGTAATGGCCCTCCTTGATGGCTTTCTCAATCCAAGGACTCAGTTGGGGACTAGGCATCTGGAAAAGCTTCGGCTTGGGCCCAAGTGTCTCCGTCATGTCGCCTGTTGATGCATAGTAGCCTGTGATTTGGTCGTGACGTAGGATCGAGGCTTCAGAAGTTGGAATGGCAGCAAAAGTGGCTGGGAGCCCATCGTCCTGTGTACAGGAATAGACCCAGCCGAAGTTGGACGGACAATGGCATATATTGCATTGGTAGAGACCATAGAGCCTTTCCATGGTCAGATGCGTACATGCTGCGCGGCGCGTGGTAAGGGAAGGTATTTTGGAGATCTGTGTTGACTCGGGGCGCTTTGCTTCAGTAGGAGGGGGAAGGCCAAGTATAGGAGCAAGCATCGTGGGAAAGGGAAGCTTCTGACTTTGCATAACAATATCTCGTAGTTTCACGGCGTATGGCCTCAATCCTTGCAATAGAGCAACGGTATCAATGTTTAAAAGATTGTCATATGTAGTAGCTTGTGAAGTGGTCTCACGATGTCGGGCTTGGGCCATTACATGTTGGGCGGGTAGGGTCCGTCGTTGTGTGATGGCGAGGTGTTGAGCTGAGTGTTGACATAACACACGTGATAGGACGACGGGTGAAGCCAGCTGCCTCGACGAGTGACATTCACCTTTGATCTCGAGCTTGACCTTCTCCTCAGTATGGAAGTACATTATCATCTTGATTTACTGTCACGATCTTGGAATATAGGGTCGCTATCATCGAAGACGGCCGCACTTCATACGCTTGGGAGTGTTGAGGGAGATCGGACAGCCATTAGCGGCATCAGAACGATACTCTCAATGGCCAAATACTCATTGTAGCCCTGAATGCCAATACAACAAAGACTGGAGGGCGCATGTTCACTGTTGATGTGTGCTTGACTGATTGATTCATACAATCCGAGATTTTATGTTCCACGGGCAAGGGCCTGCATGCAAGGGAGATTAGAGCTCTGGGGACATCGTGTAATCGCATGGATTATTTGTCACAGCAGTATCGTCTTGCATAATCTCAACGGCTGTACCGGCATCGGGCTTGAAGCTCGCCTTCACTCGAATTCGGAAAGTCGTCTTTCTGTCAACCTCTACAGATGTACAAAGGCTATTAGAGTTTACCCTTGGTCTGTGTAGATTGGATAGCATTCGGGGGCATCTCGAGCTTCCTGAAAGCCTTGTCGCCAGCATCATTGACGTAGTTAGTATCAATCGCAAGCGATCATCAATTCGTTGAGGTTTAAAAAGCCGCCTTACACAAGGCAACAACAATAAGAAGGTTATTGATGAAGCGAGGAGGAGCTGCGGGAGAATATCGGCGGGCACTAAACTAGTTCTAGCGCGTTGACAGGGGTTCGCAGACGCGAGGCAAATCTCATCATATCATCAATCCACTCTGAGATCAACAACGCCATTGTAGTCAAAGCATTCCTCTGATTCCAATGCCACCATAACGTGTAACTAGGCTGGCCGCAATACATTCTGGCTTTACAACAAGTCCGGCTCGCCTTCGCGAAGTCTTGGTCCTTATCGCCTTTTGCTCCCCATATCTCGCTCCTTCCTATCCGTCTTCGCCCCTCTCAAACTGACAATTACCGCTCCTTCTCGACCTCTGATGCAGCACTCCGACCAGAGATCATGCTAGGAAAAGCTTTGCAGGACCACAGTCCTGCAATGACTGGTGGACTAAAAGGCACGACATTACAGCAACATTGTAAAGCCAATGCTCTCAGACCAGTCCCCCCAGCTGCTCTGAATACCTCGCTGCCCTCCTGGTCAGCTTCTACTAATCCACTGAAACGCACCGCGTCACAGGCCAATGCCAGGGAATCACCCTTCAGCAGCCAGGAGCAAGGATTGAAGAAAAAAATCATGATTAATCTGACGCAACAACTTACTGGTTCGGGAAGGGTGGGGAAGTTACATGATACGGTCTCTTTCGATGAGAACGACTTCGATGACGACGCCGACATCGATTTAGACGAGGACATGTCACTTCAAGCTGGCTCGCAATCCTTCGACACTCAGTCATCAAGGACTTTATTGGCTGATTCCTACCAGAAGCCGACTGCCACTCCGCTTGCACCAGCCAGCAGCGCCCCGCTGCCATGGTCCTCGTCTCCATTATCACACCACCAGATCCCAGCCCCCAAAGTTCCCGCCGGTGGAGTTCCTTCTGCTAACACCGGCAAGAGGAGAACTTTACCTTGGGTCGAAGAAGAAAAGAGGCAAGCTGTAAGAGCAAAGGAGCGCGTCGAAACCCTTTGTGAGAGCCTCAATGGGCGTTACTCAACCCAGGATAAGGAGAGACTCACAAAGAAGATGGAGCGGAACAAAGTAAAAGAGGCAGACAAATTATATGAAGATCTGGCCGGAAATTCTCAAGCGGGCGAGCGAAAGAAGTCCGGTGGCACCTCCCGCCACCACGGAGCTCAGACTGCGAAAGGAATACCCGACTTTGCTGCAGACAAGATAGCGGCAGCAAAGAAAGGGAAGGCAGAGCGGGAAGCAGCCGGAACAGCTCACACTCCTCGTGATGTGGAGACTCTGTGCGAGGATTTGACTAAGAAAGGTGTACCAGACTTCGTCGTCGAGGACGTCCGGAAGCAGAGAAAATTGAAAGAGTCCGCTGGAGTAGCCTACACACCACTTCCTGCTGACAAAACCTCAAAGTCGCCGTTCCCATGGAACAAGACTGCGAGTGCTGTCAAAGAAGAACAGAAGAAGCTACGTCAAGGGCACCGAAAGCTTTCCAAGGACGTCGAAGGCGCAGAAATTGCGAAGTCGAACTCCAAGAAGAAAAAGGACAACGTTGAAAGAGTATTTCTGAGCGACGAGCAGAAGTCTGTCTTAAATTTAGTTACGGAACAGAAGAAAAGCGTATTCTTCACAGGCTCTGCAGGTACTGGGAAATCGGTGTTGCTACGCGAGACGATCAGAGTACTTCGGGCCAAGTACAAGCGCGAACCGGATCGCATCGCTGTCACAGCCTCTACCGGTCTTGCTGCCTGTAACGTTGGCGGGGTCACACTGCACAGCTTTGCGGGAATAGGCTTGGGGAAGGAAGCCGTGCCTGAGCTGGTCAAGAAAATCAAGAGAAATCAAAAGGCAAAGAATCGGTGGATGCGCACCAAAGTCTTGGTGGTTGATGAGATATCCATGGTCGATGGCGACCTGTTTGATAAGCTTGAATCTATAGCACGAGCAATACGCAACAACGGCCGACCGTTCGGAGGCATTCAGCTTGTTATTACAGGAGACTTCTTTCAACTGCCTCCAGTACCAGATTACGGTAGAGTCGCAAAGTTCTCCTTTGACGCTTCTACTTGGAATACCTCGATCGAGCACACTATTGGTCTGTCACAAGTATTTCGCCAGAAAGACCCAGGTACGTTTCTTTCTTGGCGGAAAAAAGCATTACTAACAGTCTCAGTCTTTGCCAACATGCTCAATGAGATGAGGTTAGGACGGCTGACGCAAAAGTCGATCGATGCCTTTCAGGCTCTCAACCGGCCTCTAGGGCAACTGGATGACTTCGAAGCCACTGAACTGTAAGTCCTCACTTAGAGCTTGATCAGTAGGCTGGACTGATACAAGCAAGATTCCCGACTCGGACCGAGGTCGAAGCCGCCAACAGTGCTCGAATGAGAAATCTCAGTGGAAAGGAATATGAGTTCAAGGCCGAAGATGGCGGCATGATATCGGATGCCGTGCAGCGGAGCAAGTTGTTGGACAATTGTATGGCGCCTCCGTCGATCACGCTCAAGAAGGGAGCCCAGGTAATGCTAATCAAGAACATTGACGACACCCTTGTCAATGGCTCTGTTGGAAAGGTCATTGCTTTCATGGATGAGAAGACGTTCGATATCTATCACGAGGACGAGGATGAGTTTCAGGCTGTGGAGACCATGGAATTGGACGACGAAGAAATGACCAAATCTCGGAAGAAGCTAAAAGCCTTGATCAACAGAGACCTAGCCGGTGATACGAGCCAAAAGTGGCCGCTTGTACGATTTGCCATTGCGGATGGCAGCTCGAGGGATTTACTCTGTCAGAGAGAGTCGTGGAAGATCGAGCTACCCAATGGCGAAGTACAGGCGTCGCGGGCCCAGGTACCGCTAATTCTGGCCTGGGCTCTGTCAATCCACAAAGCTCAGGGTCAGACATTAGACAGGGTGAAGGTGGATTTGGGGAAGATCTTCGAAAAAGGTCAGGCGTACGTCGCCCTTAGTCGTGCTACTTGCCAGGAAGGACTGCAAATCACGAGATTCGATCCCAAGAAGGTCATGGCCCACGACAGGGTGCGAACGTTCTATGACAGTCTATATTGTGTCAACAAGGCCTCAAGCTCGAACGTGCCTAATGCAGCGCCGAGCAAAGGGGTTGCCGCCATAGCCTGGGAGAACGACTTCCTCAACTCGGGATTCACGCCTGACGAGGACGACGACGCGATGCAGGCGATGTACGGTATGTGATGTTTGTGGCACTGACCTGTTGCATTACTTAATTTATGTAAGCTTGATGCAAAATAGAAGAGCATTGGCTGGGGTAAGATGGAGGAAATTTCTTGCTTGCAGCGCTGTACCTAGTCCACTAGCTTCACATACGGTACCCCGATAGCGTATGCAAATAGTAAACAGTTTTGACCCTTCACAACTACATTAGTTTGTGCTCTCTACCTAGTAATCAATCTGTCCAGAAAAAGGTTTATGAAAACGGGCAGCTTCCGCATCAAACCTCCATGTACAACTTGGACCCCCACTGACTATCCTGAAAAATCCCTCCTTCATGGCTGAAGCTTTCATTGGACTGTCTGTTCTAACGACACTCAGAGACCCCCCAAGCGCCAAGGTACGCGGCCTAGTCATCGATGTAGCAGATCAACAATTGACGTTAAACAAAGGTAAGGCACTTCTTCCTCCGCCCTCAAGCCCACCACCAACAACAATCTACCTAGCGCCACTCACTTACTTTGCAATCAGTCAGATGGCTCGCCTCTGGATTCCCTCAAGAGGTTCTTATCGTGCATGGATCCAACATTCTCGAGATCGAGGTCGAGGCAGAAACACCAAAGCCAAGCGTAAGGTCTGACGAAGGCAAGCCAGCCTTGGTCGATCCGGCCATTGTGAGCTATGAGAGACGAGATGCGCCGAGTACTCGGCGACCAACGGATTCACAGCTCAATGGGACTTCCTCAGTGCCACAGCCAACCCTTCACTCTCAACCAGCCGTAGCGCCTCCAACGCGTCCACAATGTTCGGTACCTTCACAACCAGTGATACCAGCTACAACTGAGAAAGGAGGAAATGTACATGGATTTGGCCTTGCAAGGAGTCAAGAGAACATAACGCCGTCTGCTACGCTTTCCGGGCCTTTCAACGACCTTTCTCTCAACGGGCAAGTACATGGAGTGGGACCGGACGACGAGAATTTCGAGACGCCCAAGCAGCAGCCTACTAAGCTCTTACGCGACCCAGAGATGCCACTGGGGCAGGCGGCCAACAATAGCAAGAGACGAGCCAGGAAATCAAGCGCCAAAGCGACAGCGTCTTCACAAACGCAGCCTCTACCGGACGTTAATCCTCCAACTACACCAGCATCAAATCAAAAACGTCGTAACAAACCACCAAAGGGCTGGCGTCAGACTCCACTTCTCTCAGAACCTGCAACGACCGAGGAACGTCCACACTCTCAGCACGCTACGATGACTCCAAACTCGTCCCTCAAGCCAAGATCAGCCCGTCATACGAAACACACTCCAGACCATCCCAAAGAACGCCGCAGACGCTATAGAGAAGAGGAGGACCAGAATGGCTGGGCTACGGGAGAAGTGACCGATATACAGGACATGGGCGACTTCGACTTTGAAGAGAATCTTTCCAAATTCGACAAACGAAAAGTGTTTGATCAGATAAGACAGGATGATACGACGGCTGACGAAGCTCGTCTGGTCAGCTTCAATCGGCTGCCAACTTCTAGAACAGGGACTGCCGGGGGTAAAAACCTGCATCATACAGAGAATGTGCTGGATTCAAACTTACAAAAGGTGGTGGAGCATAGCAGTGACAGTGAACTTGAGATTAGCGAAACCATGATGTCGAGAACTTCTACAAAGAGAGGTCCTTCGAGAATCGGCAGCGTCCTTGTAGCCGACAATTACCATGGTTCCAGCTCTGCTTTCGTGGCTGATTCAGTAGGGATGGCTCGACAGCGATCCGCTCATTCTCGAGCAGCGAGCCCAAGGATTAAGACAGACTCTTCGACAACATTTCCCAAAACGTCGGCCAACCGTTCTACACCTTCATTCCGCCTGACATCAACCAACCGCTCTTGTCCCTCCATCAGCCCTTTACAGATGTTGGAGCTGGAACAACTCGCCACCTCCGAGCTCGGGCTCACTGAAGAGATTATGACGGAGAATGCAGCTCGAAGCATCGCTGAGACAGCTTACAATCTATCCACCACAGAAGATGAAGAGCACCCAGGTCGCTGGTCAACTCCACTTGTTGTAATTCTAGCCGGCAACCACAAAACCGGCTCCCGTGCCATAGCAGCTGCCCGTCACCTGCGCAACCACGGTGCTAGGGTGATCTTGTGTATCCTCGGCCTCGAACGTGAAGATGATCTTCTGGACAGCGTACGGCGCCAGCTGAAAGTCTTCCGCAATTGCGGCGGACAAGCTATCAAGCAAGATGGGTTAGTGCGTACACTTCGAAAGCTGCAAGCACCAACAGATCTTATCGTTGATGCGTTGCTTGGCATGCATGTTGCCTTTGACGACCTCCGTACAGACGACCAAGCGTCCTACTTCCAGCTCATATTCTGGGCTAACAGCAGTGACGCAGCAACTCTGTCCCTTGATGTACCATCTGGTATCGATGCCTCTACGGGCATGCTAACATCCCATGATTCACAACCATTGCATCTGCATGCTGCTCACATACTTTCTCTCGGTGCTCCGAAGACTGGACTACTGACCGCTCTTGGGCGTGTTGAAGGCGCAGAGAACCTTGGAATGTATGTAGCGGACATTGGCATCAGTCCCTCTGCGTGGAAGAAGTTTGGCACCAGAAGGCGGCACGGGGTGGAGTTTGGAGGAGAGTGGGTCGTAGCAATTCAGTATGAAAGTCGGGAGACGAAAGCGAAAGCGATGGACGAGAATGGTAGATGGCCACGGTGGCTTTGAGCACCATGACCGTATTGCTGAGCATCGATTGCATTGCCGTTTCTTAGCCGATGGTATCATAGAAGGAGACTGTGGCTTACGAGCTGATATTCAAGTAGACTACCAGCTATCAAAATTACCAAACCCACCACCACCAGCTTTGACCTTCTTTTTGACAGGCTCCTCTCTCTCCCACTCCTCCAGCACCTTTTCGTTCCCTCCAGATCCAGCATCCCCACTCAGATACTTTCCAACACTCGGCGCACCATCCGCACCCTCCTTCCCCTCCCCCCTCAACCGCTTCCCAGTCCAAGTAACCCTATCATCCTCCCTCCCCCCTTTCCTCCTAACCTCCTCCTCCTCCATCTCCCTCACCTCCCCCTCCCTCTTCCCCTTCATAAACTCCTCAAAACAATCGACAAAAACACTAACCTCCTCAATCCTCACCTCCACAACCGGCCTCCCCCCCTCCCCAACCTCCACCCCCTCAATCCTCCCAAGCGTCTCCTCCCCCCCAACCACCTTTCCAAAACAAGTATGCTTCCGATCCAAATGCCCACAAGCACGATACGTAATGAAAAACTGACTCCCATTCGTCCCCTTCCCCTTATTAGCCATACTTACCACCCCGCGCCTATCATGCCTCAGTGGCCCCTCAACCTCATCCTCAAACCCCTTGCCCCAAACACTCTGCCCGCCCTTCCCAGTCCCCGTCGGGTCGCCGCCCTGGAGCATGAAGTTGCGGATGTTGCGGTGGAAAATGGTGCCGTTGTAGTAGCCCTTTTTGGCTAGCTGGATGAAGTTCCAGACGGCTTTGGGGGCGTGTTCGGGGTGGAGGGCGAGGGTTAGGGGGCCGTGGGTTGTGAGGAGGCGGGCGTAGCCGGGGGCGCGGACGCGGTGGGGTTTGAGGAGGTATTGTTCGTCTGTTAGGAGGGCGAGGGTTGAGGTTGTGTGTGGGGTTAGGCCGGTGGATGTTAGGGATGCGGCTGCGAGGCCGGTTGTGTGGAGGGAGGCGTTGTAGGGGGTGGTTTTGCTGGGTTTTATTTGGGATCTTGAAGTGGTCGGGGTGGTGGTAGAGGTGGGTTTGGTGAGGGCGGTTGATGGGGTGGAGGAGGAGGAGGTGGCGGTAGGTTTTTGGTGGAGGTATTTGCCTACTTGCGGTTTTGAGGGCGCGGGGGAGGTGGTAGGGTTTGCGGATTTGATCATTGAGGCGGCGTTTCCGAGAGCGGAGGCATTTACTCCTGCGTTTCGCTCTCTTTGTTGCGCTTCTGTGAGGGTGGAGACACCGTCTTGGAGGTATTTGAACGAGCTGAGATTTCGCGACTCGACGTTCTGTGGATCTTGTAGCGTGACGATGTCTTTCCTGCCGAATTCCTCGTCGCTGACTAGATCCCTCCACATCTTCGCTTTAATGTTAAGGCGGTCTACTGTATCATACGCGAAGACATTGCCGGTATTCTTTAACGCAACGATATGCGTATTGTCCGTAAAGACCTTGAACGTAACCGGATCTATCATCTCGCCTTCATCGTTCTTGTGGAAATGCAATTTGATGAGTTCATTGCTCTTCAAAGGCTTTCCAGTGACAGGATTCGTACCATGCTTCAGCAGCCATGGCAATATGTTGTGGATGTCGAAAGTATGGCCTTCCGGTGTACACACGGGACTTTTAAAAGGCTGAAGAGAGATGGCGCAGAAGTCAAAAGGCAGGCGCTTGAAAGTGCTATCTGGAGCTTTTGATTTCGCGATGCCAGAGCCGGCGCTGGCGGAGTATGCATCTTCGGATGCCCATTCACTGTGGGTTATCTGGAAGCGTGGGTTAGCAGGCCCATGAGGGAGGGTGAGGCAGGATGGTGCATACATAGAGTTTGTCGGTTCCTAGAAGGAAGGCAAAGGTTAGTAAATGAGCGCGCAGTTGAGTGGAGAGCTTTGCTGACCTTTGCCCATGATATGATCTTTATGGTCGCTGACGTTGCGAGGAGGATTATTAGCGATTCTAAACACTAAGGCTTGTCACGCCTCTGGGCCACGTTCTCCCCGGAGGCTCTGCGGCTGAGTGACTCCCGGTTTAAGCCTTCGGGCCGCGATAGCCTTAAACTTCAGGCGGCTTCCAAGGTTGGGCTGCGTATGAGATTCGAGCCATGCAACGGATTGCAATTCGATATTACTTTATGTTCTGTAGACTAATGCCACATGAGACTTACTCTATCTGCTCTCCAGACTCATCCTTGGAAGTAATGAATAATGCGCTCGTTGAGTGTAGTCTTCTTCGTCGTTGCAAGTCGATCGATTACTAAGCTACTGACAGTGATGAGTCCAGCCTCAGCCACAAGACGTCGCAAGGTCAACCTGCATATACAGTCCTTCTTCATCCCTTGGAGCGACGATAGATCCATTTTCAATGCACCAGTTCTAAAAGCAGCTCAGCGATGGACTATAATCATGGCGAGTTAGTACAAGGCACCCATTGCCAGCCTCGTCCTGTCCAATGCGTCCAGGTGACAGTAAGTAGTATCTCTGACGCCTCCCATCAACTATGTACAGGTTATGTTGACTTCTAGCAGGATCAGAACGTCCTTGTGCGCGAGCTAGACAACGAAGCAGCAATTGTGCAGTGGCTAGGCTCAGAGGTAGACTTCTCTTAACGTCAAACCGTTGAGTCATGCACCAAGGGATCGAGACTATGACAAGAATTGAAAGGAGGAAAAGCATAACACGTCTGACTCTAATTCAAGGATGCCTCCCATATTCGCCTTCTGTTGGTCAGATAGTCGAGATTCAACTGGGCAATACTTGACAAGTCTCAGATCCTATACGGACCCAAAAGCCTTCGTCCCCCTTCAGCAAATTGATACGTATGTTGATGGCCATGGCGGTGTCTTCAACCCTCCTCGTCGCATTAAAGGTCTACCCTTCAGTACGGCGACGCTCTTCGAGATCAACAGACGCTTCAGTCTTCCTACTGAATGGTTAGATATCACTGTTCGCAAGAACGGCTGTTTCGTGGCATTTCCAGATCGGGAAGATGATGAGAAAGAGTCTCGAATAGGTGATACCTGGCCCCATTATCAATCTGGACGACTCCTGATATCTAATGGTAAGATTCGTCATTCAGACCCCGCATTCAACGCCAATTCAGTGTGCTCTTGCTATATCTTATAACATTGCAAGTCAGAGAACTACTGGGATCTTCCACTCTACTTCTCCAGTCCACCAGCGGCGATTCCTGAAGCTTCTGGCAAGCAAAGCGTCGGTGATGCAGCATCCACTGCTATTGCCAGTACTCCTGTTGCGGCTATATACCGATACAATGGAGGGGTATGGCGGCATACAGGACGCCAACACCTCCCTTCTAGAGAAAGATACAGGTTGGACGGACTATTATCAGTATCAGTATCGGACAACTCCGAAACGGCATCCAGACTCTATCATCAAGCAAATTAACGGCACTCTTTATGCACTCTCGCGATTTGATCAATTTATAGACTTTGAGTTACGTCTTCACGATTACCTGGCAGACTTGTCATCCATCTACACAATTTCGCGTCACCGAACCCACCAGGCTGCGCGCAGATTTAAGAGTAGCGACAAAAAGCTACGGCAGTGGCTACAAGAGTCGAGAAACACAAGCCTAAGTCACAAGCAGGCATCTGCATCCCTATACAGCAGAGTACAAGCCCAGAACTCCGTGGTATGCTTCCGGATCCACCAGTGAAATCCACGTATCACTAAACATTACTGCTGCTATATGTAGCTCTACAGCCTAGTCGCCCAAAGGGACAGCCAATTGCAATATAAGATAGCTCGTGCAGCAAAAGAAGACAGTTCGGATATGCGAGCGATCGCTCTCCTCACAATTCTCTTCCTACCTGCTACATTCGTCTCAGTAAGATCAAGCATTTCAAATCACCAATTGAGGTTTCTAAACTCTGTTGCAGACATTCTTCAGCGCCGGTCTAATGAATTTCACTGATCCAACCCGGTCTACAGTCCCCAAATCTATGTGGATCTATTGGGCAGTCACTGTCCCGCTGACTTGCCTTGTTCTAGCCGCATGGTTCACATGGTCGCGAAAGCACAGAATCCACGATCACATGACCAATGGCGATGAAGACAGAGGGAGCGTTCGGTCCCAAGATTCGAAATGAGAATCGGTAGGAGAATTTGCTTCGGAGAAGTGTAGACGGAGTTCTCGAATGCAATCCGATCTATGAAACGATCAACTCAAACTTATTGCGGTCTTTCTTCCAACGTCCCATTCCCATCTCCCCACGTCATACTACAACATATCACACCTACACCAACACCCACCCCACAGTCCTGAAACCTCAAGACGGCAAACTTCCCACTCTCACTCTCACTCTCACTCCCACTTCCATACCCCATACCCATCCACATCCCTCCCATCTGATCCCCACAACATCCTCTCCCCTCCCCCCCATTCCCCTCTCCCTAACCCCCCCAACTCACAACCTATCCCTACAACATCATACCGCGCTACCCTTAGAACAATGCAAGCCTCCCACCCTCACCCTCGCCCAAACCCTAGACCCCAAACCTCAATCCTATACCCCACTTGACGAACAACTCACCAACCACAACGACAACCACAACAACCGCAACCGTAGGTCGTTGGTGATGCATGGGAGGAGTGGATGTGGTGGAGGGTCTAGGGGGAGGATTATAAGAGGGGAAGGGAAAGGAAGAAAAGGGTGAGGGGGAGGGGGAAGAAGGGTGATTGTGGTTGACAGAGGAGTAGTTGTTGAGAATGACACCGAGACACAAGTTCTTCCAGACACTAAAGATACGTACGTACGATAACAAGGCTGGAGAGCAGTTTTGAGACAGAAGGCATAATGCACAGATGACACAAGGTAAAGTAAAGAGAATGTTGAAGTGTAATGTAGAATTTCGCATCCTCAGCCCGGCTTCAAGGGCCGTCGTCTGATTGTCTGCGCTGTAGTGCCTATCTCGGACGTTAAGATGATCGGGCATATGACCCTCTGTCTACAATCTTTCCGATTGTGAATTACAGGAATTGCTAAAGAGTAAAGTTCGAAGAAACAGTAAACGACTTCCAGCCCCATCGGCCGGATATCACAGGCACCGAATGCCCCAAAGTCGTAAAAGAGCCCCCGTAAAAAGCGCCCCGAGAGATTCGCCTGGCTCAAGTAGATGCTCCCTATCCCAGGTCCCCATCCTGGGTCCGGCCCTAGATAGAAAAGAACGAATCGAAGGTACGCTGTTACCGGAAAAGGTCCGCTCTGAGGACCATGTTCATAAGACACCGCCGGGCAATTGTATACTGCTCGAATGGCCTCGGCCACCTCCCAGTCCCATACTGGGGTCATATCCTACTCCCCCACCCATGCCACCTCCTCCACTAGGACCTGAATGCCCTTCCATAGGCGCGGCGTGCCGCCTAAGCATGAACATCGGTTTCTTGCCCTCCTTATCCAGTTGCTTGAACAATATAAGCGGCTTTTCTTTCAAGCCCAAACAACGCTCCTGATCTCCATACACAATGTAGAGGGCATAGTTCTTCCAGTCGGCGTTGATGTTGTACTTCTTGAGGGCGGCAGGTAGGACTTTCTCGCAGGGATCTTCCATGCTGACACGGAAAGACTTGAAGATCTCGACACTGGGCGCGTTGTGGGTGCTGCCACCAGAGGGGGGAGGGTCGTCTTGCTGTGGAGGCCGTTGCTGCTGTGCGTATCGTGAGCCCGTGCCAGGAGTCGGTGTAGGATTGCGGGGGTCGCGCTCGGCGATAAAGGTTGAAGTGGATGATGAGTATGCGTCTTCGGCATGAGAGTATATTTGCCGTGCTGTTTGTGGCGTCTGTTGGTCTCCTCGGTACGTTCTTTGGTGTAGGGTAGGCTGATTGGCGTAGGTGTTGGGTGATGTGGGTGAAGGAATATTCACTTGGTTCGGGGAATTTGAGGGCTGGGATCCACCACTCATGGATTGGGCAGTGAGGAGATTGGAGGCGGCGTTGGCAGCTGCTGAAGGATCGAGGTTCGTATCAGCCATGGATCTTCCTTCTGGTATGGACTGGGGTATGTGGGTCGGGGAACTGCTCTTCGGCGTGGAGCCGAGGAACAGCCTTTTGGTGGAGAACTTGCGTGATAACCCGCTGCTCTTTGGCTCGATTGGCAGCTGCGACGAGACCAAAGTTCCTTCATCAGGATGATCAGGACTGTGACTATTCGGGTGGTATGGTAGTGGCTGTCGTTCCTTTGCCATTCGGAAGATTGGTAGCAGCTCATCTCGAAGCTTGCGATATTCCTCCGTTATCTTCCGTAGCTCGGATTCAGCTGCCTGTATGCGTATATCGCGCATCCGCATTGACTCTATAATGCGCGAGATGTCGTCTTTTGTGGCAGTAGAATCTCGTGTTTCGGCGTCGGCAGCTAAAGTACACAATTAGAATATGTCTTAGCAGGATTTATATACTGTCTAACTCACAAGGTGGGATCCAGTGATCCGAGTCTATGGGTATTTCCTGTTTGATCTTGACATCATAGACTCCTTTGAGGATCGTGAGCCTGTGACCAATGCTGATGATACCCATTTCCTTGAGCTCTTCATGCCGTAAGGCTATCAACGCTTCGCCAATGATCTCATTCTCTGCAGAAGATGTATGATTAGCCGCGACCCTTGTATCATGCTGGACAGACTGAGCACCAGCTCACCGAAGAATTTATCGCAGTATTGTGGTAGTCCCAGGCTGGATATATAGTCCGCGCATTGACTTGTTGTCCAATCCACAATAGTACTGCCAGGCGAGAGTCTTGATGGGTCTATGTTATGACCGAACGTAGTAGGGGTTGGCTCGGTGGAGGGAGGGTCGGAATCTGTAGGTGAGGTGTCATCGTCGGTGTGTAGTATAGGCGAGGTCATGACACTCCGCTCGTACTCGTCGTCCGCATCGGAGTCGGCATGGTAGGCTGGGGGTATCGCCATATCGATGGCTTTATGAGGTTTCCCTTCGGATCATACCATGGTACACCTCAGTGAACCGGCAGAGGTGGGCAATAATGTTTGAGATGTGTCGTCCCAGTAAATGTCCTGTCCCTCGGGGGGATTCACCCAAGCTTGATATAGCTTCGGGAGGACGTTGACGCTGTGAGCCTCTATATTTACTGATGGCGGCGGCAGGTAGGTGACCACAGCGTAGGCATGCAGAATGGTGCCACACAAGGCAGGAAGATGCGGGCGCCTAGGAGAAGGATGCTTCCTATAGGGAACGGGATGGGCCTTGAACCTGGGGTAAACGCGAAGCAGTAATAACAACCTCCCAAGACTCTACAACCCTTTGTATGTTGTCGCCGGTCTCACACAAGCAGAACACAGCCGGATACACTGATGGTTAAGCTGTCGGTGGGCAGCCAGAAGGAGGAGGTGAAGTCCAATTTCGGGGAGTGCCAAGCCGTCCAGTCAGCCCTATTCCGAAAGCGTCGGCAAGCGTGCCCTGACGCGTCTCCAACTGCCAGACCTGCATGAGGCACACCGTTCAACGGCCTATCAACAGTATGGTATAAATGGTCGACCACTCCTAAGCTCGTGATTGTGAACATTGTTCTATGGGCTGCCAGTGTTAGGCTCCTCTTGGGCACATGGCTAGATTGAAGCGAATGCTTGTCCGTATCATTACATTTACTATCTATCCCATGATCGAGCAATCTTTCCTGTAGCTAGAGTACAATCAAGCAAGAACCCTTGGAATCAAAGAACCAAGTTTTGTCGGATACCTACTTCGATCCCCCTGTATTGCATGTATTTCTCGAAAACGCTGCGCTCAATGGTATTTATTATCGGAAACAACAATAGTCTATCCTCGCTGACAGATGCACCGAGCTAGAAAAGAATATGCAGCAAGCCATGAAATACACATAGCTCGCAGGAATTTGCATCACAATTGCCGTAGCGCATTCTCGTATGTAGAATAGCCCACCAACATATCGAAATGTAGTATTTTCATAGAAGCCAGACCAGTCCTGCTGACCCTGCCAGCAGAAACAATACCCAAGCTTCTATCCTCGCATTATGACACGCCGAAGAAGAGCCCACATCCAGTATTGTCCCTCCACCATTTCCTCCGCCACCACTGCCGCTAGAGGTCAATGCGCTGGAGCTGGAGCTGGGTGTTGAGGTAGCGGATGTCGACTTAGAGGATGCGGTCGTCGACGGAGGTGGTGGGGTATTGGTTATCACAGTGGCGCTTATGATTACCTGAGAGGTTGTCGTGGCTACGACGCTGGCAGTACTTGACGTCGAAGCACTGATAGATCTGGTAGTAATGATCGTACTTGTCGTCGCTTTGACAGTGCTCTGGGTATAGGGCGATGCTGATGACTGCAGCCCATCCGTGCCACTCGGTGCGGATCCTTTCCCACCGCCGGACTCTTGCCCGATAACGTTCGGGCACAGTGTGGCAGTCCCCTCGCCCTGGAAGAACGCTCCTACCAACGTATTGGGATACGCGCTCGACCCCTGACATACCGCATTCAAGACATTCGTCAATGAGTCTAGAAAGGTTATGCATGTTGTTGAGCATTGGCCACTGGAGAAGTCGGAAGTTGTGCAGCCCGAGAGTGGAGTGTTGTAGGCGTTGACGCAGGCGGTCGAGAAGCCATCTATGGCTTGGAATGATGAGAGTGTTATGGCGTGGATAGTGGGGAGGACGATGGTAAGGAGGGTAAGAGGGAGCATTGTTGGATTGCGCATGGCTGCGGATAGTGTTGCTGTAATGGGAGAAGAAGTGAGATTGGTGCCCCTACACTGAAAAGCAGAGGCTGAGTGCAATTAGAGTCGAAAACTAGAGGGTGGTAGGTAGGGCTCGAAGAATCGTTGTCGCACAAGGCAGGAGAGTGTCAGCAGCTCGTTCTTCAGGGCGCCTGAACGCTTTGATTGTTTATTGTGGGCGTGACACACGGGTCAGCAACCATATGGCGGGCAGATATACATTAGGCAAAGAGTTCGGGTACTTGATAAAATGAACGTGTTAATGCCGTCAAGACCACTGGTGTGAAGAAAACCGTGCCAGGAACGTGAGGGTGAATATTAATATGGGAGTGATCGGCGAGGTGGGTTGCCACGTCGAAGACCAGCGCATGCAATGCGTGGGAGCGATCTATCAAAGACCGAAAGGAGAGAATGTACAAAACAAAAGCTGTCGACTCGCGACAGCTCTTTGCCAATTGTTTTGAGAGAAGGTCATCATCGACCTCCAGTGAGTGGATGTGTAAGGCCCAAGTGCGAAACACTACTCAGTACTGACATCAAAGCTTAGGGGCGTTCTCGGGGCTGTGGGGGAACTAGGGAGCGGGACATGATTGGCTGACAGTGAAGTTCTTTGGCGGCTTCTAAATTTACCTTACCCGCTTTGTACGTCATAATAATGTCCTTTGTGCAACCTTTATGCTGACTAGCCAATACATCTGCAAGCTTTGTCCATTCTCCATTCGTACCTTACCTTAGTTCTACTCCTTTGCCTATCGAGTATGACAAATTATACTGTAGGCCATTCTTCGGCGCTTTGCTCTTCGACAACCTTTTGATTCCAGGACGACTAAGCGTAACACGCATGTGGAGAAAAATACGAAACCACTACACCATTGTACCAGCGCCATTAGGAATCGAACCTAATACAATTAAGTATTAAACTGCAAACATGTGGCTTCGTAGGCTGCGGACATCGAGGTTGACAATTTCGTACGGTTTGCGAGATTTTGACTAACATTTGCCTGGTTCGGAAAATGCTTGACTTTTCCATTTGGCTTCGCTAGTTTCCACGATTGAGAACTTCCCACCTCATATGTTTATTAGATTTCATTCGTGCCCTTTCAATCTAGAACTCCAGCAACTCAATTTCCTCTCTGTATCCGCAATATTCAACATGTTCTCCCATCAAGTATTGGGCGATCACCGCCGTAATGTCCTGGCACCGACAAGGACAAGAGTGAAGGCATCGCCATGCCACTTCTTCAACCTACCGCCTGAGATTCGCAACCGAATCTATGGCCACGTACTTCCGTCAGGCACAGTGCCCACTTCTCGCACATCAGCTAGCTACTCCACTGACCAACCTAAGTCCCAAGCCCTTCTGTTCACGAATCGTCAGATATACAGTGAAGCTGTATATATTCTCTACTCCCAAACAGAGTTTGCTTTTACAATCTTCCGCTGGCCTACCTGCAGCTGCTTTCCGAGGCAAATGCTAACGGATGACGGAGGTATACTTGCGAGCGATGTACAAGTATGGGGCAAAGAGTCTTTACGTCGGATCCAGTGCATCGACCTTGCAATCTTCTGGCATGGATACGTCCTGAGTAGCTCCACTACTGGATCGGAGCCACAGTGGGAGTTGTCCAAGACCACTCCAATAAGCGAGACGCGGGACTGGGATACCTTCCTAGGCAATCGCGGGGGCCTCCAAGCAGCTGTGACTGACATTTGCGATGTATTCTGTGAGCTACCTCAGCTTCGAAGAATCAATATCTCCTGGTACTCGTCTTGCGCATTTGATGAAATTGTGGCATATGCTAGTCCACCAAGACACGACATCCCCGTTCTACTACGCCCACTCGAAAAAGTTCGTCGAGCACTTCCCAGGGTAATCATCAACATGCCGGTTGACAGCCCTATATCGACCACACAGCTTGCGCAACAACAGACGAACTCCGGGTTCAAGAACACGTCATAGACCATTAGAAAATCACCTGCAATGAATAATGGGATCAGTAATCACAGGATACATGTGAACACCTGGGTTGGGAAAATATCTTAGTCCACTATGTCATCTATCATACGAAACCTCCATCCACTGGTGTCAGAACTCTCCTTTCTATTCGATCAGTACTGTACCAGTATTTTCAATAGAAAGCTAACTGGTTTCCCCTCCATCTACTGTGAATGACAAACGCCACAACCGCCTTCGGAGCGATGAAGACTATCTGCTTCATCAGCATTTCCGTTCAACTAGCCATTTGGTCCATCGGTATCGGCGTAGGTCCGCCACAGACATAGTCAGCACTCATCGGTCCCGGTAGTTCCCACGGCTACCGAGCGTTATTGGATGAGATGGTCCCAATTTGTAGCTGATGGCTTCTGAGCGAGTCAAAGTTTGATAGCATGTCTTCCACAAACAGCTCCAACCTTAAAGCCTCGAATGTTTATTGCAGCATTGCAAACGACCAAGTACCTCGATAATTAAGTCACAAAGTTGTATTCATTGAACGCGTCCAATGGAGCGGCCAAACATTCGCGGCAACAAATCCTATAACACATGTATTGTGATGATCATATAATATCTTTTGATAAAATGGACTGGATACGTCGGATCTTCACCTACGATTCTGTTTCTTCGGCATAGAGGTCTTCTCTTTACCAAGCAATTTATCTCCGCCTCATGATAACTGCTTAAAATTCTATGTATCTTAAACCTGGCTCGGATCCAGTACCCGAGTCCTCCAGATCTGAACCCTATGAAACGATATGTCGCCACTTCTTTCAACCAATTATCATTTATTCCAAACGTGCTTTCTCATGTCTCAAAGCCCCTGTAACAGACCATCATATGGGGTCGATAGTAGGAAGTCGTATGCTTCCTAGAATCCTTGCGTAAGACTTTCCCTGGTTTTCTGCAGATGCTCAACTCGAATCACCTTCACGTTCATATTTTATACGAGGCCGAGAAGCATAATGGTATCATATTGCCGGGTCATAGTCCGGTGTTACGCAGGACACATAGTCAACGTATTCGTTGTAGACTTCAATCCCTGATTCAATCTCACACATCAACAATTTCACTAAGTTTGGGAACGGGCCCGATCGGCTGTACCTCCCAGTCAGAAGGAATCAAAGCTTCCAGTAATAATATTTTCTTTGTAATACCTGGCAGCGGACAGGGGACTTGGCCTCCAAGAGTATTGTTGAAATTCCGTGCATAAGGTCAGCCGAACCAATTCTCCTGGTACGCTCGGAAAGCATTCTTGAGAGCCTCAATTGACCTCTTTTCGGTCGAGCTATTTCGCAGAGTCGAACAGACTTGCTCCGTACTGGACGATAAGAGGGCCGTATGCTTTCAGTAAGTTGATCTTCCGGCAGCTGATATCTGGTTAAGAGTAGTATCATCTTCAAGATGCTCCGAGATACTGAAAATAGCAATCGTCCGATTCGTCAAGGGCCCTTCTCATCAAGGTCTGTTGACAGGTGGCTGAGGCGAAGCAACTGCGCCTTCGTGAGTGGCGTTGCCGAAGTTTGCCCGCGACTCCGCCCCCGCCGCGCGGGCTCCCGGGGCGGGGTACCTTATTAGATGTACACCTCATCCTCTCCATCATCTTCTCATATTCCAACCATCCGTCGAGAACGATAACATCCATCAAGTTTCTGTTGAACCAAGTTCATCAATAGAACATTGCTTTCACAGCCAACATGTCAGACCCATACAACCAGTACGGTCAGAATTACGGCCAGTACCCGCCACAACAGCCTCAATACGGGCACCAGCAAGGGTATCCACCACCAGCTCCTCAATACGGCGAGTCTCAAGGCTACGGACCACCACATCGCACAAACTCTTTTGGACCTCCACAGGCAGGAGGCTTCCAGCACGGCCAGCAAGGCGGTCAATACGGAGCCTACGACTCCAGCAATCCACAAGGCCATTCAGGATACTAGTATGTCACGCACCACCTCCATCCTAGCCCTCAGCTAACGTAGTTCGAAGCGGTAACCCACCTCCCCAAGACCCGAGAAGTGGTGGCTACGGTGGCCCATCCCCACAACCAGGTCAACAATACGGCCAACAGCCTGCCTACGGCCAAGACCCTAATCAGTACCCACCTCAACATCAGCAACAGCAGGGCTATCACGATCCCAACATGCCACCCGCAGACCCCAACGCTCCTTACGATCCTAACGCCCCAGAAGGCGAGCGCGGCATTATGGGAGCTATCGGTGGCGGACTAGCTGGTCGTTACGCTGGCAAGCAGATGGGTGGGCATTCCATCTTGGGCATGATCGGCGGTGCGATAGCAGGGAGCAAGCTGGAGGATGCGGCGAAGAACAAGTGGAGTAGCAGTGGCAGTGGGGGTGGGGGTGGTGGACACCATCATGGTAGCCATCATGGCAGCCAGGGAGGAAGCAGCTGGGGCGGAAGCAATTATGGCGGGGGGAGGTATTAGGAAGTCTTTAATGCCCACGCCTTTTCGTGACGGGGCGTTTGGAAGCATTTGGAAGTTACGGCCTTGGGGATTGGAAGTACAACTGCGTGTACATGGGATTTGATAGAACGTGAAAAGGAAATACGAATATCGGTATCTTGATGAATGTCTGGGATGCATGGCTATTCATTGAATCTTCTGCTCTGTACAAGCAACAGAAGGGAAACTTGACCTTCTGGGGCCTAGTTCTTACTAGCGCGGTACAAGCGCGGGAGCAGCCTCCCCCACTGCTGAGGCTGCAGTTGAGTTCCATTCCCCACCTAACTACTCTCTGGATCAACATCATCAAGAGCAGCGACCTCTCACGTCTACGGCGTTAATGCCCTCAAAGGAGGAACTGATAAGGCTTTGAGCCTGTCCTACAAATTCAATATAGCGTCCCCTAGGCCTTTCGCGACTTGCCTTGACGGACCGGGACCACCCTCACTCCTGATCGTGTCTCAGCTCATGAGGAAACCGGATCCATCAATGTCAACGTCCACAGGTCAAGTCCCATCATTCAACACCATTCGTGATCACGTTCTCCGTTCTAGTAGCTCCAAGTATATTTAATTGTCTGAAATTCCCCTCATTGTATCCTTTCTTCTTCTACCCTGATCAGCCAATATGGAGGTCTTCGTCCGCAATCTGCCAGATCAGGCCAGTGAAAAGCAGATCAACAGCTACTTCCAAAAAGTCCTCGCAAACCTGGGCATTAAGACATACCATTGCCAGAAGCTCAAGAGCCGCGGTCTTGCAACGATAACGATCCTCGACACCGCTAAAGCACGCCAATTCCTTAGCATCTATGGTCAGACAGGCTCCGGTGCTCGCGGCTATGCCTCAGCTCTGCAAAGGCTACAATTCATGGGTAGATCCGTCAATTGCAGCCAAAGTAACAAGCCGCCAGATCAGTTTCTCCTGAAGACCCTCGAAAAGGAGGAGAGTGACAGATACGCTGCAGGCCAGTCTCGCAAACCCAACATCGTTCCGCCTAAGGTCAATGGCCCGAACCAAAGAAAAGATGACCAACGTGCTTTTGATATCTCGTGGCTGAAGTGCGGGCAATGGACCTACAGCGGCAACGATCTAGTTTTCGCAAACCATTACGAGGAACCGCGTCAGGGGAGAATGGTCTTCGGAGAACGTATGTTGTTCATCAAGTTAGGGCCAGGAACCCCAGAATCTCTCGCAAATCAGATCGAAGTTCCGTACGATAGTGTTCAGTCCTTCACAATTGGCCCGAAATCGAAGCCTTCATTGACTTTTGCGCTCTCTGAAGCACCTAAATTCTATGGACCGAATGGTGTAGAGATACTCATGCAGCAAATGGGGCTTCAACCCAAGAGGAACACATATACTCGGCAAAGAACCACTGCATTGAGCGGAAGACACGGGGACATCGTGCCGAGTTGCCTATGTTACAGATTCATGCTCAGCCAGGCCAACGATCTTGATGCGGTAAGAGCCCTCAAGAATGTTCCGGCGATTCCTGCGAGTATCACTTGGGACACTTCGACTGTTGTCCCGATCCCTTTTGTCACCCAGATGACGAGACTAGACACTCTCTTGGCGGGGCACACTTACGGCAATATGCCATTCGAAGTAAAGTTTCAGATGCAAAAACTGGCCCAGAACGGTTACCTTGAGCCATCAAAGGTGGTGGAATTGCTAGCATTCGTGGATCGGCATTTGAAGCCAAGCCAGAACGTTGCCTCTGTTGCCCAGGCGGTAAGAAATTTAGCAGGCTATTTGCCCTTCGCAGGTCCCGATACAGAGGCTTCAGACCTCAGTGTGCGGACTCTTTCCGAATATCTGGTCAAGAGTCGAGAGTCAATCCTCCGCGGTGATACCTATTCGATCGATCTTGCAGAGCAACACGACCATATGGCCCTCGTCCATAAGGCAATGGCTACACCTACGGGGATTTACCTTTTCGGTCCAGAACTTGAGACTAAGAACCGCGTGCTTCGCAAATACTCGGCATTTGCGGACTATTTCCTCTCTGTGTCTTTCTGCGACGAGGATGGCCAATCTCTCTATCTGGATCGTCAAACTTCAGGGCAAGAAATCTATTACGGGCGGTTCAAGAACATACTCGAGGGAGTCATCAACATTGCTGGTCGTGCGTATGAAGTGAGTTTGAAAACCATAATCACGGAAATGGCGACCACTGACTCTCTGGACTAGTTCCTGGGCTTCTCTCACTCGTCACTTCGTGCTCAGACTTGTTGGTTCATGGCTCCTTTCACGCTAAACGGTTCATTAATCCATGCACGTTTTGTGATCAAAGACCTGGGCGACTTTCGCTCTATACGGTCGCCAGCCAAGTGTGCGGCCCGTATTGGACAAGCATTTTCACAAACGTTGACCGCGGTCAAGATTCCCCCAGAGGCTTTCTCCATCATGCCCGATGTTGAGCGAAATGGTAGAACTTTCAGTGACGGTGTGGGGGCCTGCTCGCTTGCTGTGCTCCAGGAAATTTGGAAGACATACTCTCAGGCCCGTGGATTGAAGCCTACTGTGCTACAGATTAGATTTCAGGGTAAGCTAATTTTTTGCAGAAGGTTTGATGAAAACTTACACAACGTGACACAGGTGCCAAAGGTGTTATTGCCCTCGACTCTAGACTCGAGGGGACTGTTCTTCGTCTAAGACCATCAATGATCAAGTTCGGAGGAACCGACGCTGCAGATATCGAGATCTGCGGTTCAGCTCTTAGGACCTTGCCTATGGTCCTTAATCGACAAATGATTAAAATCCTGGAAGACCTTTACGTACCGGGCGAGTCCTTTCTACGTCTGCAGGCAGATGCCGTGGAAAAGCTCAGAATGACCACGCTCTCCGCGATTAACGCAGCGAGCTTTTTTGAGCGTAACTTCATTGGCAAGGCAGCACGTCTACCCTGGCTCATCCGAAAGCTATGGAGCCTTGGGTTCTCTTTCACCAATGACGATTTCCTGCGTGATACACTCGAGCTGGCGGTACTGGTCCAATTGCGAGAGCTCAAGTATAGAACTCGCATACGGGTTGAGAAAGGCGTAACAGTATACGGTATCACCCCCTCAACGGGACGCGGATCTTTGGGAAGATGCTAAGAATCGTTGTTTAGGTATTATGGACGAGACTGGGCACCTGAAGGAAGGCGAGGTCTATTGCTCGGTGGTGACAGAAGAGGTGGGGAGGATCATTACCGGTAGTGTCGTCGTCACCCGATCCCCTGCTCTCCACCCTGGAGATATACAGTGTGTCAGGGCTGTGGATGTCCCTGAGGACAGTCCCTTGCGAGCCCTTCATAACGTGTTAGTCTTCAGCAGCCATGGTCAGCGGGATCTGCCTTCGCAGCTCAGTGGAGGAGATCTCGACGGCGATTTGTACAATGTGATCTACGATGAGACTCTTTACCCCAAACGCCTTTCGGAACCAGCAGACTACACTAGGCAACCCCCACTTGATATAGGCAGAGCGGTGGAGAGATCAGACATGACGGACTTCTTTATCAAGTTCATGGAAAACGACAACCTCGGACAGATTGCTACGCTCCACCAGATACTGGCAGATCAGAGTACATCGGGGACCTTCGATTCAACCTGTATATCTCTTGCTGGTATGCACTCGACTGCGGTCGACTTCTCCAAGACCGGAATACCAGTATGTTGCCAGATACTATCGCAAGCGTTATCGTTCTTTTGACACGAGACTGACGCTGTTAGGTTGATTTCAAGGAATTGCCCAGATATCCAAAATGGCGGCCGGATTTCCAAGCACCTGGACCCCGTGTGGTCATTGAGAAAAACATCGACCTTCTCGATCAACATCCTTCGAGTCCTGATGATGAGGACCCAGAGCTTGAAGAAGTCGCAGGTTACGGCCCTCAAAAACACCGATATTACGAGAGCTCAAAGGTTTTAGGCAGACTGTATCGGGACATCGATGAGCATCAGGTCTTAGGACACATCAAGAAGCAGTCGAAGGCCCTTGGAGCCCAGGCCAACCAGACTAACAGCCTAGCTAACGCAGTGTGGAAGTACGTTTCTGATAAGACGGCACTTATTCAATGGCGTCATCACCTGGAGTTCGCCAAGGACGTCAAAGAAAGGTTTGTAGCATTTTCTTAGGTATCAGGGACATCCCTCACTGACATGTTGCAGTTACGAAGAAAGCCTTGTCGATACAATGATTCAATATTCGAATCACCCATTCAAGCCTGTATCCGAAATTGAAGTCTTTGCCGGCAGTATCCTAGGCAAGAGCGGGTCGCAAAGCAAGCGCCAACGCGAATTCTCCATTGGTATGAAAGAGAAGCACGAGCGAGACGTTGCATATATCAAAGCTTGGATTACGCAAGGTGAAGAGGGCAACAGCGGAGCGGAGGCGTTGGAGAGGTCGATCGCGTGCTTGTATGTGGCTTGCAATACCGCCAGGGTGAGGAGAAGAGTAGGAGAATTAAAGAGCTTCGTCTGGATCGCGGCCGCAGTTTGTTTAAGGGAGGTAGAGAAACTGCCGGGAGCTGAAGTGCTGCTTTGAGATACCCCATGAATGTGCTGGAATCATTATGGAAAGAGTGTGAGTGTGTATGTGGTGCATGGCCGTTCTTATGTGGTGGGTGAATTATGCGCTTTCAGGCGACATCGTACGATGATATGCGAGGGGGGTGTGGACCTGTGAAAGCTACGTCAGCTTTAGCCTGTCGCCAGCTACGAGGAGCTCCTTCACGATCAACTCATGACTACAAAGTAACGAGTTTATGAATATGATAGAGCAAGCCGATCTCACATCTTGAAGACCCTCCTCCATGTCAGGCTCGTTTTCCCCCGGCAACCCATAGGCTCCTTGAGAAAAAGGAAAAGACCCTGGTCATCTCCCCTGCGTGCCGCGCAGAGCCGTATCTCTACCAATCCACACAAACCGTGAGGAACACCTCCCCCGCATCACTGTCCCCCCAACGTAAACTCCCCCATCCTCCCAACAGTATTCACAACCAGCACCCCCCACCACCCCAAATTCGCCCCCATCAACGCCCCCGTCCCAATCTTACACGGCACCCTCAACCCCCTCCAATACGCCTCCCCCGCCCCCCACCCATGCCACGCTCCATAATCCCCCAATATCTTCCAACCAAGCCACACCCTCGCTACGAAAAACGCTACCACGAACGCCGCGTCCGCAATTACTATCCCCACCTTCCTATGCCGTGCGAAATTCCTCAAATACCACCGCACATTCAAGATCGGCGTCGACGCATTCATGAGCAGGAACTGCACAATGATGTAGATTCCTGCTTCGCGCCCCTTGGCGATATAATATTGCAGTATCAAGAGCGCGGTGCCGATGGTTATGTGGTGCGTTAGGAGCGTTTTATCTAGGTTTTTGGATCTGCCGGCTGTGTCGTGGAGGCGCGAGAGGTAGATTAGGGCGAGGGTGTCTTGGAGTAGGTAGCCGGCTTCGAGGGCTGTGATGGCGTTTGCGTATTCGGATTTTGTGGAGATGGTGGGGTTGTGGGTGTCCTTTGGGTATCCGCCGGTACCGGCTATGTTGATTTTGGGGGTTGTGGAGAGGGGTGGTTGGTGGGAGGGGGAGCGCCATTGGGGGTGGGAGAGGAGGTGTAGAGCGAGGAGGGTTATTAGGGTTGAGTGGATTGTTGAGGTTGCTTTTATGGATATTGAGAGGCGCGTGGGGGTGGGGGCGGGGCCGGAGAAGAGGTGGAGGAGGAGGGGGTAGGCTGTTAGGGATATTAGGAGGGTGAGTTGGGAGGGGAGGGGCATTGGGTGGGTGGAAAGGTGGGTGAGGTGGGTTCGTCGAGATGTTGATAATGGGAAAGAACTTTGGTGTAGGACCGTCCTGCGAATAACTGTATGATAATGTCCCTAGGGAGCCGTGCTTGGCCTCTGATTTCATAATTTTACAATCTAGTTGGAAGTGTATCCTTGTTAGGTGTTCTTTATTATATACGTGGTGTTCAAAGTCCAACATACCAAATCGTGAAACATTGTTGTCATACTGTTGGCGCACGTTTCTCTGTTGAAGGACCGCTCAATCCACGCAATGGCATCACAGCCAAGGCTCCCAGTCTTACCCCATGGCTCACCCACTACGCTCTCTAGTCTTTCAGAGACCTTCTCTTTCCATTCGTCACCAGAAGCATTCATCACGTCTCGCGTCCTAGCTTTCCAGTCCACACATCCAGCCCTAGCAGACTCAAGAACTCCAATCCGTGCTAAAGTTTTAAATCGCAATATTGCTGTCATTTCTTCGTATGATCACATTAAGCAGCTGTTATGTGAGGAGCATATAGCTGCCAGCCTTAGTGCTGGTAAAGCCTACGATGAGCTTATGGCGCCATTCTTTCCGCCTCCGAATGTATTGTTGGCAGATCCGCCTGCTCACCAGCCGATGAAAGATGCTTGGATGGCGAGGATGGCTGCTCTCCCGGAAGAAATGCGACCACTTATTCAGGAGACTGTTCTTTCATACTTTAAAGGGTATAATTCTGGCTCTACTATCGATCTTTACGAAGCAATGAAAGAGCTTTCTTGGAAATTGATTTTGGGTATCTTCATGTCTTCACCCACTGGACGGGAGCAAGCGCAGAAAGACCAAGCAGAGATCGAAGCTTTCCAAGAAGATCTTCTAAGGGGTCAATTCTCACTATTTCCGGTGGGCATAAATCTTGGGCTGTGGCGGTCTCCTCGGACGAGAGGCTTGGCTGCAAGGAAGAAGCTGCAGCAGCTGCTCAAAGAACGAGTCCAGAGGGGAGTGACAGGTTGCCCATTCGCTACGCAAGGTGAGGCCGATCAAGACGACGTGGCAAATCACTTGTTGCTCTTCACCTCATCACTGGCTGTTAAGTCTTTGGCTTCGCTTCTCACAGCCGTCATGTTGAACCTTTACATCGATCCTAATGGGCTAGAAAAACAAAGCTCCCAATCGCCCGCCTCAAAGATAATAAGTCTAGAGAGTGCCAGTAACCGTGACGAGCTACTCAGAAGCATCATCCTAGAGACTGAACGCTTGTCACCACCAGTCGTAGGGATAATGAGACGCACCGTCCAAGACGTAACACTTCTCTCTGGTCAAGAAGGTATTCAGGACACAATCATTCCCAAAGGCTGGGATGTGTGGCTATATTTCGTTGGTGCGGCTCGTGATCGTGCTCTCTTTGGCGATACGGCTGATTCATTCCTGCCGGAAAGATTCTACGGATTATCGGAGGGTGCAAACAGCCTACAACAAGGGTTTGCGTTTGGAACGGGTGTAAAGTCATGTCTGGGTGAACATCTGACAAGGGAAATTGTGACGACTGTTGCGAAAACATGCCTTGGCGTAGATTCAGCGTCAAAGACAAGAGTTGAACTGCAATGTAACGCAGCTGGTATCCCCAAAGGAGTGCAAGGCTGGCTCGGCTGGCAACAGGACGTGACGCCAGAAGAGTGGGCGAAAGATATGAAACAGCTACCCACGCAGCGGCCTGTCAAGGGGCTGATGGTAACGATCATACATACATTAGACGCTAGATGAAAAGAGCATATAGACATGAAGTTTATACATCATAACGAAGCAGAACTCGACGAGAGCGCCCCCTTCTCTCTCAATTTCGCAACAAACTGCTGCGCATCCCCACCACAAGAAGCCAACTCCTGACTATCCATCGTAACCTTCAACCCCCCCTTCTCATCTCCCGTCAGCACCATCGGATACCGTAGCTTATTCGTCTCCACAAAACCCCGAACCTATCGCACCATCAGCAACCCTATCCACATCCTCTCATAACACAAACAATGCACGAAGTAAACAAAACATACATCCCCCCCCACCTCATCCCTGTGCATCTGCTTAACCACCACTCCACCCTCCCTCTCAATCTCACCCTTAACCTCCTTCCACTGCGCAGTCTCATCAAGCCTCAACCCGCCATGCGTGATATCGCACGCCGAACAGGCAGGTTTATCTTTAGGCGCTGTCAGTTTGCGGTAGCTGTAGTTTAGCTTTCCTAGCACGGAGGCGTCGGCGTTGTAGAGGATGTAGAGGGTTGGTGGGGGCATTGTGGGTCTGTGTTTGGGTTTGGGGTTGATTGATTGATTGGTACTGAGATGAGAGGACCTGGATGGGATATGAACGGGGCTATTGTTAGGTGAAATTGTTTTTATCTTGGTGGATAAGATTTGCTGAAGATGCTCCTAGGTGGGGGTGTACGATGCTGACTCCAGACGAATTCAGCTATGATTTCTTACTCAGTCGTCGAATCCTCTAGTTCTGAGATGTCATCATCTATCACTAAGGCCCTAAAGCTGCTCCTGCGGGAAGCCCTAAGGGGACCCCAGCAAACGCTAAAGTCGTATCTTTTGGGGACCATGCCCGTTCGCTAGGCGGGAAGCTCTAGGCTGTGCTCTTGGCGGCCTGGGCGGGTGACAACGCGGGAACTTGACAAGTTAGTTCCTTGGGGATTGAAGTCGCCGTCCCGATGAATGGGTATACTGTACCCCTGGAGTTGCCACCCGGCTTGCCCTAGAACGAGGCTTAGAGCTGATTGTACGGGCGTTCACAAGGGTGCCCGGAGATTACGGCTTTAGCGGCTTCTGGAGGGCACTTGAGCACCGCGTAGCAGCGGGTTTAGGGCTGACATGGTAATTCACGCAGCTTGGCAATCTAAGGGGTAAATCATTCGAGCCATTCTAGTCGTATTGGCGCCTAAGGATCTAGCGTACCCTTTCCTCGATATCTCTCAAATTCTCATCCCTCACATCCTATTGTCCTTACATGCGAGTCATTGTTCTTCAATGAGACATGAAGCTAAAGAACATTTGTTGCGGCGGAACACATAGAGCTACATATGCAGATTTCTTTCTGTGTTCATGAGGGCACCGCGCCCGAACCCGAGACTAAACCCGCCCCCAATCACTTACTCCTTGGCTGCCCTTCCCATGGAACAACAGTCTCTCCCTTTACGTACTGCCCACCGGCAGGCCTCCACATAATAGCTGCAGGGTTCATTTGTATATCTTTGACCAAGCGCACCCAGTCCTTTCCTGGTGATGGATTCTCGAAGTTCATTTCGGCAATATGCATGACAACAAAACCATGTCTCTCATACACTGTTCGTCCCAGGTAACTTGCTTCCACGTAAGCTTCAAGGCCTAGCCTATCAGCTTCTCGCGTGCCCCATTCCACCAAACGACCAGCTAGACCTTGATTGCGGTAATCGGGATGTGTGAATAAGATATTCAACCCTTGTTGAGCGTAAGCAAGTTGATCTGTGGAAGTTCAATTGTCTCAACCTAAAATACTAACACGCGTGCGCCGTAGCCATAGTTCTCGGCCTCCAGGCCCTCAGCTGCTCATACATCGAAGTCGCGAGTACCCTCAACTCACCCTCAGGATACCAAGTAGCCTCGATCGTTTCCAGGGGAGCCCGATATGGGTTTGAAGGGTAGAATTTCCAGAGCGCACCGGCAACGATCTTGCCATTGGTCCGATCGACAATCTTGACCCAGCGACTGTAAGGGTCAGCTTTCGTGCGTGCAAGCCGTACAGCTGCTCCGTTCTTGATTGCTTCCAGTTCGGCCCCTGGTGATGTCCCCAGAACTGGGAACATCAGCTCCCAGACTGCTTGATGAGGATGCGTCCACGCTGCCCATTCTGCTGCAAAGAGTTCTTCGTACTCTACCTCGAGATCGACCTCTGAGATCTGGAAATTCATGTCATAAAGATATCATCAGTTGAATGAGAAGTGCGGCAAGCTTCGTGGACGACTAATATAGGGCGCGTACAGGAACCTTTATTCGATTCATGGGACCGCGCCAAGGTATTCATGGACGAAGTATTTTACTGTAATATAACGATATCTCCGAGTCAATTGCATTGTGAGGTGATCACTGCCGAGGAAGGTAACATGTGCGAGATGTAGCGGAACTGAAGTTTATCATGTACCTTGTCCTACCATCATCTGACTGGGACGGCCGATCTCTTCCCTATGACGGAAGGTTATTGTTTGTAGGTGGCTTAAGGGGTCTTCGAGAGCCCACTAACCTTTGTCAAGCTAGGTCTAGAGCTTCGTTAAGTCCTCCTCTGCCCTTCTCTGTTGCTGGTGTTGTTTCCCATACCTTTCTTTTAAGCCTATTGTTAGATTAACATTCAACTCGACGAACGCAGTTCGATCAAGCTCTTCCTATAACAACTGAGGATGCCTCTATCATCCGATGACATGGCTTTTCTTCTTGAAGACTATGACACAAATAACACGAGCTCAGCAACTCAGAGAGGCAAGGGAGCTAGCTTCTCACCTTCTACACCTGATTTGCTACCGGTACTTGCCTTCGTACTAAGCCTTTCTCTTGTTTTAAACCTTCTCAGCTACCTGAGCATTCAAAGAATCCATAATACAGAATCGGACTCCGGAGGTCAGACCAAATATGGTATGCAAGTCGTGTCTACTTCGATGGCAGTGAAGCTCACCAATGAAGCACGACTTTCGCAAGACTATCCTGAGGTTATGAACTATGCCACCGCGTACGGTGTAGGCGCCACGAGCGATGACGAGAAGCAGGCCTTATGGGATGCTATTGACATCAGTGAAGGTATCATTGCTGTTCCGCAAACTTGGGCCAAGGAACATGGCGTCCCGCCATCTCAAACATTTCCCTGGGACTATAGCCGAGATATCTACGTACTCGGTGCCTACCACAATATGCATTGCTTGGTATGTAGCATTGAGCTCTCGCTATTGTTCTTCATCATCTAATACCGGACCGCAGAAATCAGTCCAGGCATACACTACAGACGCTAGCAACAGACTTGAATCTCGCATCCCATACCAACACGTTGTCCACTGCATTGACGTCTTGAGGCAGAATATATTGTGCGAAGCTGACGACAACCTTCTCGCCCAAAAACCGCACTCTCAGGGCGGGCTGGACAGACGCCCTGGAGATGGCCAGGCGCGTATGTGCAAAGACTGGAACCAGCTGTCCACGTTTGCGAAACAATTCAATGCCTGCTACAAACGTCTCAATATCACGCGAGGAGGCATTGATGCAGGTGTTTCAAGCGAGATCGAGCGTTATAGGTTTTGCCCGGAGGGGTCTCCTTATCTGCCGGCTATGAAGCAGTTCTTCGGTGAAGAAGACGTGTAGGGTGGGCTTTGCAGCATTGAACGATTGGTGACATGGCCTTGTCAATTACATGCTCCAAATGCCACTAGGTTTTAGTCATGAGGTTCTAGATTGATTGTGTTGACTCTAAGTTGACCATGTTCATACTTTATTGTCACCTAACATACACATGTTGTTTGGAGGAACGCATCGAAGCTTCGAGTGCTTGAAGTTCCATTCACTAGAAAATTGGCGCCACGTCTGTTTCATCTCCTGGCTTGACTGCATTCACGAGCGTTTCATCCCTTGCTTTAATAATCGATGATGGCTTGCCTCCCCTCTTGTCGATCACAACGCGACCTTTGGACATTCCAAATGGTACCTCTCTAGGCATGATGGAAGTCTACATTCACATTTAGCCAGCTTCCGACTCCAGATAAAGGATCCATCTCACCATCTCATCAATTGGAGCTGCTGCTCCAAACATAGAGCTTGCCAGAACCAAGCAAGAACTGATAGTGATCAAATGCATTGTGGTGTCTAGAGTAGTCTTCGAGCTTTAGGTGGGATCGAAGAAAAAAGTTTGAGGGATACTTCTTCGTTGTGTCTGGGTTGAAGCAGGGTGAAGCCCGTGCTGTTGGATTATTTATAAAGGTATCTCTGAGGACCACACCTCGAACGACCGTCAGTGAAAATAGCGCCATGACGAATGCCTGCAGTAAGACATCATCCTATCACCGACCAATTGCCTCTGTGAGTCCAGGATGCGAGCAAAATCCCGGAAATGCGGGCCTTACCATTCAAGTAGAATTTCATTCGTTTCTATTGACATGAATAGTCTCGAATCTTCCGGCTGAATGCATCGGAACTAATTTGGAAACGAACACTGATTTGTTCGGCTACCAAGTCGATGGAGTACCGACCTGACGGGTCTCCTTGGCTACCTCACTCCTTCGCAGCTTGAAGACAAACGGCAGCTGCTCCGATGTAAGCAGAGGTGCATGAACAAACACCACATAAGAACGGGTCCAATACCCTTGAGGCTGAATGCATCTCTGACTGCAGCTTCTCCGTTGTCCACATTGCCTTTGCATTAACTTTCTGAGGCCGTTTGTCGCTTTCCCCGCCCCCACGTCGCCTGATTTTACTCATTCAAGTATGTGATCTTCCATGGCCATACCCGCATGATGGACCTCGTATTTACATTTCCAAAGGTCTTACGCGACAGCAAGTAGCCTTCCTTTCTGGGGCAGCTGCGTTAGAGTTCGTGTGATCCACCCTGACGCACTAAAATCGGTGTACGTAACCTCCTTTCAGGAGACATGCAGTCAGCGCTGTCGATCACTTCTCAAAACTTGAACAATGCGGAATCTTTGCAACATGCATTAGGACCGGAAGAATCTTGCTCGTGGTGGTCTATATGGCACAGCGGAGAAACTTCCAGGGTAATCTCTTTCCAGAATGAAGCGACTGGCTCGCGCAAGTAAAGCCATGATGGAAGAAAAGCTATTCTATCGGCCTTGATGTTCACATTCTGCTTATTTTTATCTCTCATCGACCTACCTCAAGCCGCTATTGCTCGGTCTCAATGCTCCGTCAGCTCACAATGCTTTCTGCACGTCGATTGCCTGGACAGACTGTTATTTCTTCTCACGACCTTGGTCCAGTACTTGCTATAGTTTCTATCTTCTTAGTGATTGTATCAGCCCTTGCGGTATCCATCCGTGTAGTCACCAGACTTATCAAGACACATTCTTTTAGCGCCGAAGAACATTTCATTATCGTCGCCACGGTGAGGCTACTTCTCGCCACACAAATGTGGGCTGACAGCTATTGCGCGCCAGATTATTGCAGTTGGAGAGACCATCACTGTCTGTGTAGCATCTACGACTGGTTTAGGGACACCAATCGCAAGGTTGAACGACTCGTCTCTACATAAAGCTTTACGGGTCAGTGACCGAGAGCATGCGAGCTTCTGATACTTACAAGATCTAAGGCCAATTATGCCTCAGAGCTCCTCTACATACTCAGTGTGGCCACTGCAAAATTTTCGATAGTAGTATTGATTCGAAACCTAACGCCTGCTCGTTTTCACCATTATGTTGCTCTTAGCTTGGGTGGAGCCATTGCTTTATGGGCTCTCAGCTCCGAGTTTGCTTTAGCCTTCCAATGTGGTGCTCTGAGACCTTGGGATATTGTCTATGGCCATTGCGTGGATACTGTGAGCCCATGAGTTTTGGATCCATGTGCTATTGTGATCGTGACTAATCGGGAACAGGTAGCTCTCTGGCAATATTCTCATATTGGCAATATGATCACGGAAATTCTCCTTGTCGTATGGCCTCTACTTGTCTTCTGGAAAATTCAAACATCTTTAAGACGACGCCTGATCATCGCAATCTGTTTTACAAGCCGTATATTGTAAGTGGTAGTGGCCAACTATGTAGTTCAACACTGACTGAACTCATCAGCGCAATCGCAGCTATCGCCGCCCAAATTGTAATTACGGCCCAAAGGACATGGACCAACGACCCTACCCTGAACCTCTGGGCGCTCTCACTCTGCAGCCAATTTGTGCAATGCCTCATAATCACCACCAGCTGTGTGCCATATTTAAAACCATTCTTTCATTCTCTCCAGTCCGGAGCCTTGGGAAATGAGGAGGTAGTACGACAGACAATCCACGAGCAGTATGGTTACGATGCCAATTATCCCGACCAGAAGGCGAAGAATATCAAAGACAGCAAGACCACAGCCTCCAACAGTACCAAATCTCACCCCATGATCTATTTACAGAATCTGAAATCAAAATTGAATGGCCCGTCCAATGAGGTCGATATCTCGGCGGTAGGAAGAGAGGACGATGTGAGAAGCCAAACGAGTCAGTCGAGGATGATCACGGAGACCAGAACTTGGGATGTGGATGTTGAGACATTGGGAATGGACCATTGATACACTAGACTACTACTGTGACGTACGGTGAAATCAAGAGGACTTACCGCGTGCGTGTCTGAGCCCAAAAAATTGGTAGAGCCAGATCACAATGTAATGTTGATACGTGTCACACTTCCTATCTTGCAGTCTGGTAGATCAGAATAGACTGTCACATGATGAAAGATTGAAGCGTAAGCGTCACTATCAAGGAAGATTGGCTAGTTCTGTGGGCAAGGTTAGGATTATTGGGGCTGTGCTAAGATTGGTAACCTTTCTCCGGGTTTCATTTTCTGACCATCCACGCAGACAACCTCCCACGTCATGCTGCTGATGTCAAATGTAACGTTGCATCCATCCTTTCTGCACTGCTTAAGTTCGGGCTTCGTAACCGGACATGACATGAAGTAGCCGATATGCACGATTGTCTCTGCCGCAAAGACACACTGGGCAGGTTTGATTAGCTTCGAACACCACTCATGGTATTCTCTTCAAAGATTTAACCAAGCAAGTCATCCAATACATTGCATATCCTCTGGCTGTTCCAACAGTTGTCAACACCCAGCTGCTACCGCTTTAACAGAGATGAGCAGACCAGCGGATATGGGCAATATGCTTGAGCTCGCATCGTCACCTGATAAACCAGACAACAGAATTCCGTTCAATAAAGATGATATCGCGTTAACTCGCCTGGGAAAGAAGCCAGTCCTCAGGGTTAGTCAACAAGCTGATATTGCAGCTTGCTCAGACTGATAGCACGCAGAGAAATTTTGGATTTCTTTCAATTCTGGGCTTCAGTTGCATTGTCCTTGGAACATGGGAGGGTTCATTCGTGTCCGTGAGCGATGTTGGTTCAATGTTCATATCGCTGACTATTAGTAGACTCTTCACGGTTGGGTTCAATAAGTACATCTGTCTCATATCATCGTACTTTGACCACCAGGACTCTGTCTAATGACGATTTAGTGGAGGGCCAGCTGGTCTAGTGTACGGGTTTCTCTTCGTATGGCTGGGAACCATAGCTATCTTTGTGACAGTAGGGGAGCTGGCGTCAATGTATGAGCTGATCCTTCATCGAACATCCAATGCTGATGGCACAAGGGCGCCGACAAGTGGAGGCCAATATCATTGGGTGTCTCTCCTAGCACCCCGGTCTTATAATAAAGTCTTCAGCTACATCACAGGTACGCCGTCAGTCTCTAGAAGAAGGGCAGTGCTAATTTGTGAACAGGTTGGGTCACAGTCGTTGGCTGGCAGGCTACGGTGGCATCTGCCAGCTATCTGGATGGGACTCTTATCCAAGGCTTGATAGCTTTAGTACACCCAAGTTACGATGCAAAACTCTGGCAAGGAACATTACTGTTCTATGCAACCGCAATATTCTGTATGCTCGTCACTACCGCTGGGAGTACAGCTCTGCCGAAGGTCGAAGTCATGGTACTGGTGCTCTTTGTCCTTGGGTTCTTCGGAATCCTGATACCACTTGTCTACCTAGGGCCCCACGGGAGTGCAAAAGACGTCTTTACTACCTTTATCAATGGAGGAGAATGGTCCACTCAGGGACTTTCGTTATTCGTGGGACTCTCGGGGACTGTCTGGGCATTTCTTGGTGTGCATTTTCTATGATCTACCTAATGCTGAGGCTAATGCTGAGGCTAATGCTTTACATAGGCGCTGATGGGGCGGTACATGTGAGTTCAGCAAGCGCACTCAAAACAGCACCTAACATAATTCACAGATGAGCGAAGAGACACAAAATGCTCAAAAAATCGTACCATGGTCCATTCTTGTTAGTGTTCTCTTGAACGGTGTACTTGGCTTTGCGATGCTCCTAGCGGAGCTTTTCTGCCTAGGAGACCCTTTGGCTAGCTTGAAGCAACAATTTCCGTTCATGAACATCTTCTTGCAAGCAACGAACTCCGTGACCGGAGCTGCCATCATGGTGTCCATCATCATACTTCTCACCCTATGCTCGACCATTGGTGCTCTGGCCTCTGCATCGCGCATGCTGTGGTCATTCTCCCGCGACCGCGGAGTCCCAGGCTGGAGATTCGTGAGCAAGGTGATTCAAATCGCCTTCTGATAGTCCAGCATGGCGTGATTGACTTCACATAGGTGCATCCACGGGCGCTGACACCAATCAATGCTGTATTCGTCACGACTGCAATCAGCATCCTGATCGGCTTGATTAGCATTGGCTCTCCAACTGCGTTCAATGATCTTGTCTCATTGACAATTAATGGCATATATTCGTCATACTTTATTGTATGTGCATTACTGCTGTGGCGTCGCGTTACTGGCGCCATAAAGGTCGAGGCGGATGTCACGGCCGACGGCCCACGCCATATAGGCAGCGGCTCAGCCGATATGGGGCAGCTTGCGTGGGGACCATGGCGAATACCTGGCATTCTTGGTGTGTGCGTCAACACCTTTGCTTGCATATACATGATCATTATCATTTTCTTCAGCTTTTGGCCACAAGGAAAGGCTCCGACTCCGGCAACCATGAACTTTAGCTGTCTAGTAACTGGGTCCGTGGCAATCCTTAGTTGTCTCTACTATCTTGTCTGGGCGCATCGTACTTATAGTGGACCGGTAGTAGAGATAGAACTCTAGCATTTTTGAGGCTAGAATCCGTAGAATCAGGCGCAATTGTCAGGCCGACTATTGAACACGCTACCATTAAGAATACAAGCAGGCATTGCGTCGAAAGAATATCAGGTACAGCACCAACATTGGCAAACTGGACACATTTCGTCAACTGACAGAGCTTATTTTCTTAGAAAAGTAAGTCAATCTTTCTTAGTCCGTTCACCATTTCACTGTAGGCAGTGGTAGGATTTGCACGCAGGCGGAGCATGAGGGTCGACCTAAGTGGCTCGGGAAATGAGGTACCAAACCTGGTGACACAGCATTGCATGACTGTGCGTGCTTTTCGATGTTGGCCTGAACTATATTTCGGGGGGCCAGATAGCGGTGCATTGGAGATTTGCCATCTTTAGCCGTCATTACTTATCGACCTTTCAGCTCGTAGACTATGGTGCGCTTTTGTCTATTGCATTTGTCCCGACAGCCTGGGTCGGATGCACTTCGCGCATCCCCTAATCATCACATATACCTGACGAATTAGGTTATCCTTCCGTCAGGGCTGGTGAGACATGCACAACTCTGATAACGCTGCAGTATTTGCGCTGCCACCTTCCCTTACCGGAGGTAGTCTTTCATTGACACGAGGGCATCGTCATTCCGTATGTTCCGCGCCATACCCACACCTACACACGGAGAAACAACCCTCCATGGCTAAAACCCCACACCGCAATGGCGATCCTACTGCATCGGCGAACCCTCTGCATCGGTAAATGCTGCGATAATGCAAGGCATCGACGTCAGACTGGCATATGCAAGCCCGCTTGCGTCTGACTCGAGCACTGAAGCAGCGAACATTGTGCATCCCGGGTGACGGTATACTTTTCTGTTTGAAATTGCGGACTTATGTCATCTAAGGGGTTTCGGTTATTTTGTGTAAGATTCGAAAGGCGAATCAGACGGCTACAAGGTCTACCTAGGTGGTGAACTAGAGCTCGGATCTTCCGACTCGTTCTGGCGGATCATGCCCAACTTCCAAGCTAATACCACCGCCCCTTGTTAGATCATGGTTACCGGTGCTCCCAAAGCGCAGCTGATTCTCCATGATTACTGGCAGTCGGCGCCATGGCGAGCCTTCGCAGGCAACCTGCTGACACCTCGCAGCAATTCTGGTGTTCTCTAGATTCTGAGAAGGTTCATACTGAAGCCACCAGATGTGCAGACCCAGATGGCAAGCTCATCGACTTTGAAGGTCCCAACGACCCTATGAATACGTTCAATTGGAGTACTGGATACAAATCGATATCTCTAACGCTTATATACCCCATGTCATTCGTCAAGTAAAACACTGTACAGTTTCCACATTTCGACATTACATCGCTAACGAGAATTTCAGAAACCTTGGGTCGGTTGTCACACCTCCAAATATGCCTCCGGTCTTGAATGACTTCCATTCGCAAGATCGGTTGTTTACTCCATTTCTAGTCTCCATATACGAGATGGGCGAAGCACTCGGGCCCCTAGTTATAGCACCGCTTTCAGAGGATTACGGAAGACTGCCTCTCTGGCATGTGTCGAATCTACTCTCCATTTGTTTTGCGGCGGGGTGCGCGAGCAGCACGGACCTGGGCATGCTCATTTCGTTCCGTTTTCTATCCGTCTATGCATCTGCGCCGGTAACTGTGAGGCCAAGTATCATTGGTGATGTGTTTCCATCATAGAAAATGGGCTTGGCCATGTCTTTGAATATCATAGGGCCCTTGATTGGTCTGTAGCAGGGCCTGTAGCTGGAGATTTCCTTGTCCAAGCTGCCGGGTGGCGGTGGCCTCTCTGGATCCTGGCCATAGCGGGGGCCACATTTACTCTGTCAGGGATTGCCATATCGAGGGAATCTTACAAAGTGATCATATTGCGTCGAAAAGCGAAGCCTCTGCGACAAGACCCTTGAGATCTGTTGCTTCGATCGAAATATCATGACAGTTCTCCAAAAGTATTCATATTCCGACGAGCTATTGTTCGACCGACCAAACTTGCCGCTCTCTCACCAATAGTATTGATTGTATTTTTGTACGTCTCCGTGGTCTATGGCTACTCATATACAAGTTTCACCACTTTGACGGAAGTTTTCCAGGATCTATAATATTTTTCGCAAAGAGCTGTTGGATTAGCATATCTAGGTCTCGATCACTTAAATCGCGACCTGATCTGGATTGGCTTCACACTAACATGAGCACTCTGTAGGTGTCGGATTTGTCCTCGGACTTGTCTTCTACGCCACCACCTCTGACGCCTATGTTGTAATCAAGGGCCTGCAAACATGAGACCAGAGGATCGACTGATTCCCCTTGCAGCTGGTAGCTTCGTGAGTCTATTGGGTCTTTTCCTCTATGGCTAGACTATCGAGCGGAAGGCTCATTGGATGGCACCCATCACTGGTACCGGGCTTATTGGCTTCGGAGTCATGTTGACCTCGATTCCGGTAAAGACACATCTTGTTGAGGCGTTCGAACTTTACGCAGCATCCGCGATTGCTGTGAACGTTGTTACACAGTCGGTGATGGCTGTGCTATTGCCGCTTGCAGGTCCACCATTGTATGCATCCCTAGGTCTCGGTTGGGGCAATTCACTTCTAGCGTTCATTGCTCTTGCATTCGCTCCGATGCCTTTTGTGTCGATTAGATATGGGCAGCGCATTAGGGAGTCTCTAAGGTTTCAGGTGATACTCTAATTCTCTAATGGTTCAGAGATGCCACAACATTTGGGACTTCTGGAGGGCGACGAAATATGATATCATAGCATCAACCGCGCCACGTTTAAAGGCATTCTCTGTCCTCAGAAGGCACGTCGGCGTTACTATACTAGGACTTGAGATTTCGCCCTGTCCCACTTCTACACCAAACCCGATATTCTTTAAAGGGAACACAGATCTTTAACCCCCGACCCAGAATTGTTTGGGGATGTCAATTACCTTCTTCAAAAATCTAAGGATCTATATTCTATACTCTTCAGATTCCTACGGGAGGTACTTAGACAGTACGGCAACAGACATCAAGTAGATAGAAAGCAGAGTATACAGATCTTAGCGGTAGATCCCTAGTATTTGAACTCATTCTACAGTTACAGGAGTACCAGTCAATATCACAGCCTTAATATATAAGTCTAAGCCGGTAGAAAGTTACTCCTACTAATGTTCTGAGCTTGTAGAAGGTTTGAGCATTTTATTCAGTTGAATATTATTGTTAAGGATACAAGTATGCAAAGTAACAATTTTGGTGTGAAAGTAGCACCATGGGGCGAGAACTCTAGGCCCCAAACTATACAGTACCCTGGAAGGCCCCCCGAAACGTGGGCCCCGCTGCCGCAGCCGCCCGGACATGACCAAACACTCAAGCACGCTTCAGGCCTACTACTTTATTTTTACATATACAGGCCCGGGCCAAGCGCAATCTCTCACCCTCTACACAGTCGTGTGTTTTCCGAACGTACAGTACGACTACCGTTCCACGAATAAAGCCAGAAGGTGATAGACAAGGAGAATATCAGTGGCTGTACAGTAAGGTTCTAACCCAAGGGCTCGCTTGTAGACCCCCAAAACCCGCAAAAGTTCCGAATTTGTCGCAATGTTGAGGAGGTACCTAAGTCAAGAACTGTCAAACGTTCAGGTTGATTGTTACCCTACCACCAACCTTATCAGGATACTAAGGACGATGTCTTTAAGCGGTGTCATACGCGTGAGACATGGCATACAGTACTAGGAAGTTGAAGTTTACCAACCCGGTCACCCCTGGCTACATACGTACAAGATGGACCCTATAGCAGGTGCGTCCAGGGCAGTTTAGCACGGTATCCTGGGCGCTATGGCCCGGAAGAAAGCCCTGAAGCGGACAGGTGCAGACCCCCGTGAATTCTCATTCCGCGCGAGTGTACTTGTGATACTTTCTGATTAGGTGATCAAGAGTCTTAGTTCCATCTATGCTAGACGCTAGCGTGGGGTGCCAAACCTGCTAATACCAAGCGGTGGCAAGTGTCTTGTGTCGAGCCTGGCACTAATGGGTTTCCTCCGGGCTGAATTGCGGTGACGCCCTCGTAAAAGCCTAGCATGTATAAAGTTATCCCAACAGAAGCAATGGCTCAAGCTTCGATAGAAGGCCCGATCGAGCAGGATAAAGACCTGCAAGAAGTGTACGAAGTACTCGTCATAGGAGCAGGTCAGTCGTACTTTTTCTACTTGATCTAGAATAGACACTTACGAGCAGAAACAGGCCTTTACGGCATACAGGCTGCGCGTTGCTATCTGGATATACATCCTAATGCTAGACTTTGTATTCTCGAGTCTGACAATGTCATTGGCGGAACCTGGAGTTCTAGTAAGTTGTCGGTGTTTTCTTGCGTTTGTGCTGTGGACTGGGGGTTTGGGGGTTTGTTTTGTTGCGTTCTAGATGTTGTAATGCTGCTAGGTCAAGATGGCCTCATTGATTTGACAGTCTTCGCCTTTGTCGCTGTTATATTCGGGTCTACGTAGATGCTCACTTTCTCCAGTTGTAGATCCTAATGCACAGTCAGGGGGCTGACACTCCGCGCAGACAGGATCTACGATGCTTTTTGGACACAAACTCCTGTTGGCATGGCCGAGTTCTCAGACCGTCCCATGACGCCTCCGCCAGAGAAAGATCAGTACTACGGTTTCTTTCCAGCTCGCTACGTGACGGAATATCTAGAGTCCTATGTTGACAACCATGTCTACGATGACCAGACCTTACGAAGTCGTATCAAGTTCAGTACAAAGGTAGAAGGCCTGAAGAAGACAGACGACGGACTGTGGTTAGCTTTCTTACAAGGCAAGCAGGTAAAAGCCGCTAAAGTGATCAATGCAGAGGGCATGACCAGCATACCTAACTGGCCTCATTTCGATGGCGAACAAAACTTTCAGGGCATTATCATGCATCATAGAGACTTCGGCCAATCAACGTTTCTCGATGATCCTAGAGTGCAGCATGTTGCAGTATTAGGAGGGGCCAAGTCTGCTGCTGATGTCGCCTATGGTGCGGCGAAAGCGGGGAAGACCGTCTCGTGGATCATCAGAGACAATGGTGCTGGTCCGGCGGCTTTACTGTCGGCTGAAGGTAGAGGACCGTACGCCAACTCTAACGAGAGCTTCTATACAAGGCTTGTGGCAAGCTTTTTACCCAATCCCTTCAGCAAGGAGTCGTACCTTTCGAGATTCCTACATGGAACTCGGGTAGGCAGATTACTTGTCAGGCGAACATGGGGTAATATCGATAAAGATAATAGAAAGAAAGTAAATTATCATAGAGCTGAAGGGAAAAGTATGGGATTCGAAGCGCTTGAGCCAGACACATCGTAAGTAATTGAAGACGGCTAGGCTGAAGCCTTGTTGACAAAACTATCAGAATATTCTGGGCAAATGATAGCTCGGGCATCAATCAACGTGCGGATTTCTATTCGACCATTGCAACAAAAGTCCACGTCTATCGCCAGAGCATCGATCATTTCACCACTGACTCTGTTGTACTTGCCGAGGGGAAGTCTGGACCCGGCATGAATAAGCTCCCAGTTGATGTCTTCGTCATGTGTACAGGCTGGAGTCCTAAATCTCCTCTGTTTGATCCCTTGACGAGTTTTGACTTGGGCCTGCCTACGTCATTTCCTGCCCAGTCTCGTCAAGGCATGAGAGCATGGCAGACTTTGGAAGACATGGGCGATCGCAATATTCTAGCCCGCTTTCCCCTTCTAGGTGGTCCCCCGCAATATCAAAAGATAGAGCCGAGTGTGTCACCATACCGCCTGTACAAGACCATGACACCCATAGCTGACGTCCAGAACCGTTCACTCGTATTCCTGGGGAGGCTGGTGGTAGGCAACAACTTCCGCCTTGCAGAGGTGCAAGCACTGTGGGCTGTTGCCTACCTTGACAGTAGTTTGAAACTGGATATACAAAACATGGAGCTCGAGATTGGGGAAACAGTTGCTTGGTGCCGGAGAAGATACCTAGATAAGGGCAATCTCGGTAGCTGGTTTTTCTTCGATACCATACCCTATACGGACATGCTGCTCGATCAGCTCGGCTTGCGATCTCATCGACAGAAGGGGTGGCTGAAGGATTTTCTCGGTCCTTGCAGAGCAGCTGATCTCAAAGATCTCGTCGAAGAGTATAAGAGGATTTTTCCAACATGATGAATCTGGACTTCTGTCACCGTTTGACCGCTCTCTTCGCCATATACCATTCAAGCGTATCGTCCCACCAGTTGAAGAACGGCTCATAGTACTTCATCCCGTGCTGGTGGTGATGGCTATGCCGCTTACTCCCAGCAGCCCAACCCGCAGGCAAGAGCTTATCGTATCCCCACTCTTGATCCAGGCCCGAATGTATATCCACCAACAACCAGACAAACATTGGCACGAAGAGTGTTCTTGTAAGAACATGCGACCCGATGATATTAAGGGAGAAGTTGGCCAGCATCACCAGAGCCAGTCTTTCGAAAATGTCCAGTTGATTGGTGATCTGAGGATTGATTTCCCCATGCCTATGGTGCATTGAATGGATTCTATTCAGCAATGGTAGCTTGTGCAGAGCCAGATGGAAGAGGAAGAATACTGTGTCGTATATCACTATACTGGAGGCCAGCTGGAGGACCAATTGACGGCTCGTGGGCGGTATAGGAGGCAGGGCACGTGTGGTCTGCAGCGGAGAGTCGGAGGTGAATCTATGAAGCGACGGTGCGAGGAAGTTACCGTGCATCGACACATTGCTGGGATCGTAATTTCCTGAGAGAGCCAGGTCATAAACAGGCACACCTCCGAATTTCTTGATCATGGTCAGATCGAGTAACAGTAGTGGTGCGATGTATATGAGCCCCTCTTTTACACGGTGTGTGGGCCGTGTCATCTTAGGCCAGGGCTTTGTAATGTCCCCATCTTTCTTAACAGCCAAACGCAACTGCGGATTGTGGGCAAACTTGGCGGTGTACAGAGGTTCGATAATGGCGTACAGAATCACAGTCCAGAATGTCTCGAAGGTGGAGGCTCGATATATGGAGGAGGTGAGGAGGTACGCGTAGAGTCTCTCGAGGGCAGGTTGATAGAATGCAGGGAAGGCGAGGGCGCTGCCCAGGATCAGACCCAAGATGAGGCGTGGCAATAATACTGGTGAGGCCATTCCTCTGCCGAGGACGTAGAGAAAATTGTGAAGCCATCCTGTACAGAATGAACTTGGTGAACAATATGCCAAGCAGACTACAAGCGTCATCGATTCTTATCGATAACAATATTACAGCCAGCTTGTAATGAAAAATTCAATACATCGCGTGCGTGGGTCAACGATGACCACCGAATTCTCCATCAATCTGTTCTTCCTTGTACCTGACTGGAATCATGTTCGACATTCAATTACGCTCCCTGAAGGACAGATTCTTCGATCCTTGCTGCCAATATATCCCTTCTTATGTCAAGCCCCTTCATATCACAGAGGGTGCCTATGTCGCTGGACTGCTGTCGTGCTCATGTGCCGTTCAATCTTTCACCCGGCTTTCTCTTACTTTCTGGTTTGTCAATCGTGCTCTCGACTGCTTGGACGGAGCCTTAGCACGTTATCGGAGAAGCGCCTCCGATCTTGGCGGATTTCTTGACTTGCTAAGCGACTTCATCATCTACTCATTGCTGCCAATCTCGATTGCGATCGGTCAGAACGGGACACCACGTTGTTGGGAAGCGGTAGCTATACTGGAATCTACTTTCCATGTCAATAACTTCATCCTGTTTTATGTCGCTGCCGTAGCAGAGAAGGGGGCCAAGAAGGACGACGCAAGGTCGAAGGAGTTGACGAGTGTGATGATGCGGCCAGCACTCATTGAAGGCATGGAGAGTGGTATCCTCTTCACGCTGATGCTGGCTTTTCCAGGCTACGTCGAGGCATGGTCTTGGCTGATGGCTGGACTGGTGGTTGTTGGGATTGTGCAGAGAACCCTTTGGGTAACGACGGCGCTGAGATGAGGAGCACGACAATCATGAACAACGCCAAGACTTTACTATGTCAGCACTGATGTCAAAGTCGAGTGGACTCCTTGCCACAGCCGCGATAACTTGCCTCGGAAGTGATACACCAATCATAACCCTAAAGATATTATACATGGCGTTGTAACGATACCCCGCTTTGGACCCTCAACATCTCAGAGTCTATGTGGATTACGGAATCTCCTAGCTTCACGCTTAAAAGTGTCTAGGCGCAGAACACACCACATCCATCCACTGATCTTCTGCCCAAGCAATCACTTAAGGAGGCATTGATTGCCAGCTTGCAATTCTTCAGGGTACAGGAAAAGAGCCAATCATGTCGAAGGCCGAGCTAGAAGACCATATAGGCGTACGAGAAGATAGCCAAGGAGGAACAGAATCAACACAGAACTATGTGGGATCCAGCAAACTTATCTCTAGACCTCACTTACCAATATGGCGAGTCGTGATCTCGTTGGTGCTTCTGTTCCTCAACTACTTTCTGGCCCAGTACGACAAATTTATCCTCTCATATTTCCAGACAGAGGTTCTTACTTCCCTCAAATTATCACAGGCTTCGTACGGTATCCTTTCTGGTTATGCAACCGGCATTGTCTATGCTCTTTTGGCTCTTCCTGCGGCCTATATAGCGGATTATACTGAAGCGAGAGTATGGGTTCTAACGATTTCCGCTATTTGGTGGAGTCTGTGTGCAATCTTCCAAGGCCTGAGCCACAACTTCTGGCAGATATTACTTGCGCGTATTGGAATGGGCATAGGGCAGGCACCTGTCGAGGCCTTGAGCGTGAGTCTGATCAGTGATTTGATGGGGATGGAATACGTCTTCTTTGGCGAAAGGTCCGCTAAAGCCCTGCAACCCACTCAACTACCCGCATTGTGCTGATTTTCTGTGTAGTATTCTCTACGTTGGTGTCTACATTGGCGAAGCCGTATCAGGGCAAATAGCTGTCGCCTTCGCCAAGACCAACACGCCTTGGAACACGGCATTGATCGCAATCGGCATCGTTGGGGTCGTCGTTGCGGTCTTCATTCGTTTACTAGTCCGCGAACCTCCTCGGCAGACGTCGATAATCGCCATCGAGTATCCAGATCACCTAGGAGAACATTTACCCGCAGTCTCAACGAGGACAAAGCTCGCCTACGCCCGCAGTGACGTTTCCGCAACCATCAGCTACTTAATGCGGATGCGCTCTTTCTGGCTACTCGTCTTATCGGCATCCTTCCGCCAACTCTCGGGTAATGTATTTGGCTACTACATGCCCACTTACCTATCCACTCTGTATCCTTCGAAAACGGAACTACTTTCACGTTACGGCATCATCGTGGGTACAGTTGGGTCAGTCACTGTCTTACTTGGTGGGTTACTCACCTCAGCGTTCTGGCGAAGAACGAAGATGCTTCCCCTCTATTTAGTTGGCGTTGGGGGAATGATTTCTGCAGTCTTCGTACTCCTTATGCTTTTCTCACTGCAAATTTCCGGCAATAACCAGACCACCGGCGTAAGGGTTCTCTATGGCACCATGAGCGCGGCATACATGACCGCCGAGCTATGGCTTGGCGCCATCAACAGCCTGATAATACTCCTGCTGCCGCCGCGCTACAAGACTTTCGCGCTATCGATTTGGGATGCGATCCAAGTCCTCGTCTACGCCTCCGGACCAGAGATCATTGGTCTGGCATTACGAAACGTTGATACCGCCAGTGCAGCATATCTTGAGGGGATAAAGATCTGCTTGGCCGTCATCATACCGGTGGGCTACTGGCTTGCTGGGATAGGGTTTTTGTTGTCGATGCCACTAGTCAAGCGGGATCTAGTTGGTGATTTCGTGGTTGGGTCTCTGAGTAAGCGGAGAAAGATCGGCTTCACCTCGTTTGGAATAGTACTTGGGGTCATTGTCATTGTGCTCTTCGTTGTCAGCATAGTCTACAAAGACTAAGAATCTTGTGACCTTCCGTATATATTATTGTCACCTGATTGGACAGAGCAATCACACCTCCGCCAAAAACTCCTCAGTAGGCTGCGGATACTCGTTATAATCCAGTAGAAATCACTACATTACTAACGCCACTCACTATATAGTCCAACCAATTCTATTTGAGTTGTGTCATGGCCTCAGTGATTCATTATTATAATCCTGGCTTGATCCTGGCTAGGTCTAGTCGTTTTTGCGCGCTCTGACAATAGCATGACTATAAACAGAATGAAGAGCGTTGAATCCTCCAGACTACTGAATGCTATGAGGCTACAGCTCAGGACGGTTCTAAGCCCAAGCTTGTCCTTCCCTTATAGGCTACGGTAATTGTTGGATTTGGGCACAACCGGCGGCCACAGCTCCTCTCATACGAGTACATAAAACCTCACGGAACTCCTACCGGATCTTAAGATCCTCTAAGCGTGGATGAGCTTCCCGCCATAACCATGTATGCAAATGCGCCTGGTCCTATTCCACAGCTTTTACGCGAACAGACCAGACTCGTAAATTGTGGCGTAGCATAGAAAGCCACAATGAGGCGATGATCATGCTGTGACTGTTTAGCGCTCGGGAATTCTTGCCCCTGCTCAGCCTTGATCGGCGCGTTAGCGGGGTGCGAGTAATGGGTTCTTGAAAATGCCTCACGTTCTAGCCTTGTGGCAGCTAGCAGGATACCAAGGTCACTTTATTTCATTCTTATCGAGATAATTATCAAAGTCTTATGGATTTAGCGAATTGAGAGACCAAGCATTGTGTTGCAAGAATTGAGATTGATGGACCCCATCTCGATACTTGGGTCCGTTGGCTCTACTAGCCAGATTGTTTACGCCGTCTCCAAAACACTCTTCTCATTGATCAGCTCCGCAAAGGTCGTCGATCAATCTCTAGAAGCCTTGCATATCGAAGTGAAAGGTCTTCATGGAGTGCTCACGACCGTCGAAAACTCCCTCAAGGACTCTGTCATTGCCCAGACCAAGGAAGCCGCGGCACTGGCAGATGGGATCTGGACTTCTATTGATTCTGCAACTGAAGACTGTCAACGTACCGTAATAGCTCTTCAAGAGGTTCTTCAAGGCCTTACCGGAAGCGCATCGAGCTCTTACAAAAGGATTATAAAGCAAATTCAACTTGACATGAACGCAGACGACATCCGCAACATCAGATCTCGTATACATACTCACTCCTTTATTCTTCAGCTTACCCTCCAAATGGCTGTTCTGTAAGACTCCAATACGCACCACTTGAATCTTCTTGATACTAAAGCTGGCACAGCTTCATCAGTTGCCTAGCCTCGAACAACGCCATCGACATTGTCAATCCGAAGCTTGATGTAATTAACCCTAAGCTAGACAGCTTGATGGAAATGGTCTCAAAACTTGATGTGTCGCAGATAGCTGCCACAAATAGCAAGCTGCCAGAGGTGTTCCGAAACCCAAACGTGCTAGCTCAAACCGAAAAACTAAAGCAACACGCCAAAGCGGTGATCACGACAGCTAGTACCATTACAGGGACCACTTCAACGACATGGAGTGGTAGCGAAGTCAGGTTTTCCAAAATCTCTTCTGATGACGGTCCTACTTTAGATGCCACGGGCAAGAGAAGAATAGAGCAATGGATCCCGGAGCGTGCAATCGAAGAGGAATTCTCTTTGCAGACAGATCTGAGCCCGGAGACCGGTACAACATCGCAATCGGCCGCTGCAACTAGTATTAGGGAGTCTGAACTCACAGACTCCGAGTCTGATGGTGAGATTGAAGTCGATATCATCTCGAGATTTCTCACAAGAGGGCAGCACGAATATAACGAGAATCGTCACGCCGAAGCCATAAAGCTGTTTCGCACCGGACTTCAGCGCGCTTCAAGCCTGACTCTCGAAAGGAAGGTCAGTCTCAAAACAAGAGATATTCAATTGAAGTTAGGATACAGTCATCTATATCAAGGGGACCTAGCTGAAGCAGAAGGTCTATTCATTGGCCTTGTAAAACACACTTCAGATGATGAAAACCTGGCTCGAGCACTTCATGCGTCTTCCGGCTTGGCTCAAGTCCATTTGTGCCGGCAATCTTTTCGAAGTGCTGAATACTGGTGTAAGAAATGCTTGATCGGGTGGAAGCGACTTTTCGGCAAAGAACACTCCTTCTATATCACTTCCTTATGGCTGATGGAGTTTATACACGAAACAGAAGGGGATCCCGATACAGCTGGCATTTTCTCAGACCTTGTTCTTGCAACAAAGACTGAGAACCACGAGCACACCTCCAACCCACCGGGCTTCCAGCCAGAGAAAATTCGCACATTGGTCACTAGATCTCGCAAGACATCGGCAGAGACTCTCTTGTCTTCTCTTGGTTTTGACACGAACTCAGAGAGCTTCTCGGCAGATGATGCGTTGTTGAAACTCTCTGGCCTCAAGTCCGGTGAAAACCTGAGAAGCAATTCTAATATGGCCCTGACAGCGCAGTATCTGCTGAACCGGGGCGCAAATGTCAACGCAAGAAATATCAGTGATGTCACAGCTTTGATCTCGGCTTCCCGTCTTGGCCACACAGACATTGTCCAGCTCCTATGTGTACAGGGTGCAGATGTCAATCAGAAAAGCTTCATGGGGAACACCGCGTTACACGCTGCAGCTCGGGAGGGTCACCTGCCTATAGTCAAGCTGCTATGTGAGAGAGGTGTCGACGTCAATGCGAAGGGTCGGGCCAACTCAGAGAAGAACTCTAGTGCGGCTTCGGGGGAAGGGCTAAGCGGCTTCTTGGAATCACTGCAACTTGATCCGTCCTCTTCGACACGATTTGGTAGAGCAAATACAGAGGTGGCTCATTTAGGTGCTGGTACCACAGCAATGATAGAAGCTGCTTATGGGGGTCACATGCCGGTGGTCGAGTTCTTACTGAATCGAGGTGCTAATATGGAACAAAATGATAACAATCACCGTCACACCGTCCTATTAGCAGCTGTATCTAGAGGACAAGAGACTACGGTTCAGTACATACTCAAAGCCGGGGCGAACATCGAAACAAATGACAAAAGCGGCTACACTGCCTTACATCTTGCGGTACTCAATGGATTCAATTCGTTGACCGAGCTATTGCTCAACAGTGGAGCCTGGACCGAGACGGCTTCCGGCAGAGGAACGACTCCGCTAATAGCTGCGGCTTCAAAAGGCAATGCCAGAGCAGTAGAGCTGTTACTGAATGCGGGAGCGTACATCGAGGCCAGAGATGACTCCAAGATGACGGCACTCATACATGCTACAAGAAATAGTTGTGACAAATGCGTTGAGGTGCTATTGAGCCGTGGAGCGTCGACCGAGACACCCCCTGATATCATGGCGCCTCTGCACATTGCCATATGTCAAGATAATAGGACAGCGGTCAAATTGCTGCTAGAAGCTGGAGCCAATCCTGAGCTCAAGTATAAAGAAGATTGCACCCCATTGATCCATGCAGTCCGGATGGGCCATAGCAATATAGCGCAGTCGTTGTTAGCTCACAGAATACCTACCGAAGCGATATCCATGGACTCACACACCGCTTTCTTGACAGCGGCAATCCGCGGTGACCTGGATATGGCTAAGATGCTTCTAGACGCCGGCGCTGATCTGGAGGCAAGAAGAACGGGCGGTGCCACAGCCGTGATTGCAATCGCAGGGAACGCCGCACAATTCTGCGAATGGGCCCCAGCTCATACGAGGCGCGTAGAGATGATGAGATTGCTATGTGAAAGGGGCGCAAACCTTGCGGCCAGGGACTCATGGGGAAAGACTGCGCTGAAGGAAGCTGGCAAGGATAGCAGTAGCGATAAGAAACTTCTGGTTCAGATATTGAAGAGTCATGGGGCAAAGTAAAAGCTGAAGGGTGGAACAAAAGGAGACAAAACATTTCCAAATCGACTCTTGTGAGACTGTGAGAATTATGAAGCAACCATTATGGCACGTCAACCTTGCCAGCGTAAGTCTTAGAAATGCCAATCGGCCCATTCCCATTAGTAAAGAGTACTATAGCTGACGGGCCATCTGACAGACTGAAAGCCACATTTGGCGGTTCTCATGAAGCATGGTATACTTGCGTAGGACCAAGGTGCCGTGATCGACTTCAAACGCCATCATCTGAACTTCGCAGCTGCTCGAAAAGGGTTTGGCCTGCACGACATCTGACAGCTGATCCACAAACAGCCTGCTACGATGCAACAGTTGAGGAAGGATCAGTTGTCCGGAAGGACATGCTTCCCCTTCGTCCTGTGTTGCGCCTTAACCCTCTTCCACTATTGTGGCATATCACGCCGACACTAGTCAGTATCGGGACAGTATGTATGGCACCAAAATTTGGAACTTCGAACCCAGCATATGGTAATTCTATCTGCGGGTCTTATGATTAACTCGGACGCTAGGTCACCGAGATGGGTCAAAGACATGAGGCCGCAGAGGTCAGGCAAAAGCTAGCAGGCATGATCAACACCGAGGTTTACAATCCTTGCATCATACCGGTTTGAGTCGTTTGTTCGTCTCTATTGTGCCCCAAGTCTCCCTTACGAGTCTCGGTAGTGGGACGGTTTCGTCTATCTAGGGGCTCCTGCTACCGCTGCCTAGGCTTAGCTTTGTGGTGGCGCAGGGCAAGGCGAGACGAGGCAGGATAAGGCCCATGTATTAAAGTGAGTCTAGGAGGATTATAGAAAACCATATAATCAGAGTCCTGGGTATTCATCCGGCTGCCGGCGCCCGTATGCTGCGATGTCACAAGCATCGCCATGTACATGGACAAGATGTTGGATTAAGGTGAACTATTTGACGGTACCAGATGCTATCAGGAAGTAGATCATGAGTGCTCGCATGAGTTGGCTCATGATTGTCGAATATAGGAACTCGAGAATGTTCGAGAGGGCATTACTTAGGCGGTGGCATCAACATAATGGCTCCATCGGGCAACTAATCTCCTTATCAGCCTCATGACTAAGGAAGGTTTCTGAGTGGTCAAGTAGCCTTTCGGCGCCGAGCAATTCAGGCATGACGTGCTGCAGATTAGCCACAGGTGATGAAATGTTTAGAGAACAATCGAAAGTGTATAAGGTCGCTCTATAACCCGCAGCCTAACTATGGCCTCGACAACAGTCCCTTGAGATACTGACCTGCTCAGTCGCCACCAGCCTTCGCTTGGGTAGCATCCTCACACTTCCGTTAGGGTGATCTGTCTATCAGTATTTGCCAGTAGCTGTGTCTTTGTTTGGCGCCTGTCGTATCATGGAGATTATCCCCATCGCCCACGCCGGGGTCTCAACTATGATGTCCTCAAAGTCTTTCAATGTCGAAAGTTGGTCCCAGTTACGAGCGCCATACTTCTGGGCAAATAGCCTGAGACCCTGATCCGATGTTGGGGTGTTTGAGTATATAACTGGCACGACTTCGAGGAACTTGTCAAAAGTGGGGTCCTTTTCGAGGCACGTCGTGAACTTCTGCAGCGCCTCGGTTTTCAGAGTCTCTAGGAGATATTTGTCGCCAATTATGTACATCTGTATATCGACAAGTAGGCTCGTCATGTCCTGCTCTTGTGTCTCGGATGGCTCGTCGTCGTAGCTGAGCATGTAGAAGTGCTTCAACATGCGGAGGATCATAATGGAAGACTCTTCAGCTGGTATATGTTTCGTCTTCGCTTCCTAATATGACGATTGTTAGCCAGACCGGACTACTCTATACTTCACAAAATCCTACCTTCGACCATCCGTTGCACATGGTGTTGAAGTACTCGGAACGAGGCCGGAGTACGATGCTATGGGCCTTGACCGGGATGTTGTCGCTACAGAGGAATGTGATGTCACCCTCGTCACGCGTATCGAAGAGTCTGCAATGATTTAGTGCTACCTGTCACTATTGAGATGAATGACTCCCACTGCTGTAATGAGAGCTTTTGGTCCTCCTGTACAGTAGTCGACTGCTGGAGAGGCATCGTTGGACTCTGTCGAGGCCTTGAACGGGTTAATGTCCCAACTTCTCGGTCATAAGGTGTGTTCATAATCCTCACCATTCACCAAAGTAGTACAAGAAGTCCCCGTCAGGGGGGCATGCTGAATCCTCGGTACATTTTGCATGGTGGAAAATTTGTTGAGACATCGATGAGATTATATTTAGAAAATAGATGTATATATGCGGAGCGTAAGAAGGTTACAACCAAAAGAAGAGGAAGAGGAGTAACGGAGTTTCGGTGCAATGGAATTGCGCAGAGTGGTACAGCCATAAGTCGGTCATTTGATCGATCATCGGAAGGTTTATGAACCTCGTATTGCCCATGTTGAAGTAGCTTGCAGGTTATTGGTAATTTATGGACTTGCCTGCTACTCTTTGGGTGCGGGCCCGCCGGTGCACATATGAATATTACAGTGTCGCATCTCTGTGAATTTGTGACCTGAGACGTCTACCTACGCAGTATACCTGCATATCACGGTGTATTTGCGGGTACCCAGCACATATCTAGAGCAGGATGGTAAGCGATCAAGCCGTTGTTAGTGGCCAAGGTAGATGCCTGAGCAAAGTTCAACCCATTTCTTTCTGGACCCGTAAGCCCCTTCATCAATGCTATTATATAGCAGTGTACGAGCGGGCACTTTCTTGCTCCCAAGGAGCTAAGAACTTGCCCACATGACTTTTGGTCTAGAAGCACTTAGATTTTCTGTGCAACCTCAAGTCTCTCTTGCAAGATAGGTACCATAATTTGAGCTTTCCCTCGAATTAAATTCACAAGTAATGTCTAGGGTTGATGTTCGCTTTTGCCTCGTGATCTTCCATCCTCTCGGCCTTGTCCTTCCACTAATTGATCGCAAAATGACCACATGAGCAGGTGTAACCATAGATCTTCCACCATCCATTACTGCCACACACTTCACATACCATCTCGAGAAATGACTCACGCAGCTTCATCACAACATCATTGATGAATTCGTCGTATCCACTAAGGTTGTCCTTGAACTCGGGAATGCTCCAGAGCGTATGCCAGATCTTGGTGCCGAATATAACAGCGGCATCGCGCAGTTCACGGTCGTGAGGAAGAGTATCCTTATAAATCTCGGGTAGACAGCCGAGAAAGTCGTAGACCATTTCACTATTGATTTTAGAAGTGTACTCCGAGAATCGCTCTTTCGCTTCGGCCTTCAAGCCTTGTATGTCGTACTTGTCTGCAATCGTATACATCTTTACCAGGGTGTCGAGATCTGAGATCCACGTCGTCTCATCCTCGTGTTTCATGCTGGTCCAGCCCATCATATAGCAGTATGAGAGCATCCGTCCCAATAGGAAAGGGTCCTCCTCCTTCAACTCGATGATACCGGTGCTCGCTTCCTGCTCTAACGTGTTAGCGAGCGATTGCAGACTTAGTGAGCTGAATCACCTTGAAGCCGCCCTTGCACATCCGGTGGAAGTAAGGGGATCGGGGCCAAAGGGCAAGGCTATGGACCTTGACCATTTGATCGCCGCAAATGATGGTAAGATCAGCATCACTTCGATCGTCGTATAAGCTAAGAGACGTTCTGGTCAGACGGAAAACTTTTCGGCGATCTGTAATCTCTTACTGTGCCATTGCCGCCTTGTATTCCTCAGAGGAACGGTCACGGATTGGTTCGACCATTTGAGAGCTTCACGTTATCTATCACCTCTTCCAAGGCATGTGGACCGGTAGGATGGATGGATCCTCAAGGAATTGTTGCTTGGGAGACTGTCAGAGCGAGAGATCTGAGGATAAGTGAATTCACTGTTTGCCACCCGCCGTGTTGAAGCGGGGGAAATTGGAATGAATGTTTACGTCTCAATGGCACTCAGCCTCTCTCGTTAAGCTTCGACACTCGCAGACGCACACATCTGAGACCCACTTACAACGCCAACAAAGCCTGTACACCAAGCTACTAGAGAATATGGCGTGCAATATCGAGATTTCAAGGCCGACGTCTAGCGATGAAAGTGACTCTGGGTCAGCTAAGATCGAGGGGTTCAAAGTAGTAGCCTCTTACAACTGGCTAGATGAGCCAACACCCACCATCTTGGTGCCAGGTCAGCCTGCTGGTTTCCAAATCCACTCGTCCTGTACTGAGCAATCTCCTACCAGGCGTTCCACCGGTATGGAACCAGCCATTACAGCCTCAGACTTTCAAGAGAGATACTGGCCAACGCTACGTCAACCAAAATGCAGATCGCACCCCAGGATCGCCTTTGAAGCCTTTGATTCTCGCTGTCCAGACCATGCAACCAGGTTTCGACTTTTCGAATATTGACATCATGACCGATCGAAAGCCCATCCGAGATATTCTAGGATTTGTGCAGGGAGAACCTGCTTCTTTCAAATTTGGAATCACTGTCCTAGGCAATACAGCGCTCTTCACCCGCCTTGAGGACACAACTCGCGACGTGTGTCTTGGATTTCGAGCTGGGTTCGAGAAGGAGTTCCTGCAGGTTTCTGCTGCTGCGCAAGGTAGTACCTCGCACCACCGCATTGTTACCTATGAGTTCGGGGGTATGCGGTTCCTTGTGAGATATGCTGTCGACGCCTATCTGCACGGGCGAGCAGAAGCCTTGATGAGGACAGACGGAATTCAAATCGCTCGTCTTGGCCCTCTGGTGGATTGGGCCTTATCCCGAGGTTTGAGCACGGCGGCACCGTCGTCTACCCTACCACATACCACTCCAGTGACTGTTATTACCGGTGGGCACAACATCCCTCATGGTATGTATCTCACTGAACCAGTTTAGTAGCTGCTGATCTGAGTACTCTGCAGCATCGACTCTGGAGCTGGTAACACGCGCGAAAAATTGCAAGACTCCCTTCCGTATTCAATCGAAACTAGCAAGCCTGTGGATCTCGCAGACTCAGAACTTTGTCACTGCATTCCATCGTAATGCCCATACAGGACGCTCCAAAACCTATGTCGCCAGATATGACGACGTTAAAGTTGAGGATGTTCAAGGTCTGGTCAACAAGTGGGAAGGCGCCAATCAATCGACATTAAGAAAGCTCGTTACTTGTCTGAAAAACGTTATCAAGGTAGCGAAAGAGCTTAAGGGTCCCTGTATTGTCCTCTATGAGGGTACTGGAGCAGGTTCGCTCAAGGTTTCCTCCGGCGAATTACCGAGTTTGCCAAGGGAGATGCAGTGTCTCTTCCATCAACCGGGGGATATGGAGGTCAACACGCCAGCAGAGGGTGTCAAGTCCCAGGGTTCTGCGAAGAATTCACAGATCATGAGCATGCCATCATGGCGGAGCTCAATGCGCTGACGGAACTCAAAGTCTTATGAAGGACAGTAAGGCTCGCTGTAACTGTTTACAGTGGAGGATCAATTCAGGACACAGCATGGCAAGGGTAGAGCTGTGAGCACTTGTTGTAGCAATACTTCGATACTAGACATGCAAATCCCTTACCATGCAACCAGTATACACCCAATGCTGTCAAACTTTCCATAGCCTACCATCCCCTGCTCATTGTAGATAGTTTTGCCCTAGACCCTGGCTATCCTCCCTGTGTCTCTGCCAATCCACCGTCCCCTTCACGTCCACAATATCCTTCAGTCGCCCACCCATCTTCACCACCCCGCACCGTATCATTCGGGGATCTATCGCAATTGTCTTCCTAACGAGCTGCTGTACCGCGGGCGAGGCGTCAAAGCGCATAATGAAGTGGTGCCCGCTGTCGTGGCGCATCTGATTCTTTTTGACGGGTTTGGTAAGGAGGAAGGGGCCCCAGTTGGTTATGCCGCGGACTATGCCACCTTGGGCGAGGACCAAAGCGCCTGCTGTGCGGGCGATTCTGGAGGGAAGATGTTAGAGGATATTGCGGTGACATGGGACTATAGCTCCGTTATGGAAAGGTGGGATGCGTACTCCTTGACTTCATTTGTGTTGTGAGGTCTGCCCACCCGGACCTTGGAGCTGGTCAATCCTGGCATGTGAGAATGATTGCATATACTTACCACAGCTATCATCTCATACAACATCGTGTCGTCGGTCAAACCCCATCACTCGAATGTTTTATAAAAACGATTGAAAGCTCTTGCGGCTAGACCCGCCAAGGACGAATTGCCTAGTAAGGTTGCTAGCGCGATCTTGGCATCGAGTTGCCGTCAAAATGTCAGAGCCGAGAGACAGTGAAAGGTCCCTCGTCGCATTTCCTTTCTACCTACATGGCTTCTGTTGCGAGGTTGAGAGTGCCGCTGGTGGCCTCTGCAAGGACTTCTTCCCTTCAAATCTGCACTCTTGTCAGATTGAGTCCCCAATTGCAAGCACGCTTTCCCAGATCTTCTCCCTCCAGCTCTACCGCACGAAGTTTCAGAACCTCTACGGCTTGTACGTGAGAGAGTTTCTGCCATTGCTGGTGCTTTTGGTGCTAATAAAAGCACCAATCAGTCCAAGAGAAGAAATACACTACGGATCATGAATGGATAGAGCTCTCTGAGGACGGCAAGACCGGTAATGAACAATTCCCCCCTCTTCACCGTCCGGCTAGATTTGTGATTGGGATTAACATCTTCTGCGTCGATCCATAGGTACCATAGGAGTCTCAATTTACGCAGCCAATGCCCTCGGTGACGTCGTCTTTGTCGAGCTTCCCACCCTCGACACGTCAGTCGCCGCAGGCGACTCAATCGGCGCAGTGGAATCAGTCAAATCTGCCTCAGACATCATGACGCCTGCTTCTGGAACAATAGTCGGTGTGAACGAGGTACTACAAGAAAAGCCGGGAACAATCAATAAAAGCCCTGAAGTTGAGGGATGGATTGCAAAAATAGAGGTTGCAGATCCAGAAGAGCTGGAAGGGTTGATGGATAAGGATGCGTACGGTGAATTTGTGGCCGAGTAAGATATGGATGGAGATGATGCTTCAACAGTACAAACGTTGCCGGGAAAGGCTACGAGAAACGTGGATCACGGTGTGGAGTAGAGTCGCCAAGTTTAACAGGCGTAGTGGAAGAGGAACTCCGATATGGGTCGATCAGTGGCCATGTTGGAGCGGTATCCATCATCTAAGCTGAGAGCATCAATATAACATGCTCGCGCAATTGCTGACCGTTGTATGATGGACCTCACGTTCACTCTCTCTGCTTGGCACCCAAGATCACTTCTTTATGAAACTTCTTGAGTTATACTTGGCTAGTGACCCTTTGTCGTCCTCCCACCTCACTCTGAAAGTTGTCCTTCCATCTAAACCATCCTTATCGCCTTCAAGTCACCTTTATATTACACCTTTTTCTATTCGGCTGCTAAAATCGTCTCCTTAAGATACCATTCAACAGGTCCTCGCAAGATATGGAAGCATATCGAGCATGGGTGAAGCAATGCGGCGAGTTCTCACGACTCACGTCAAGACCTTCACACACCGATTTGAAGATAGCGCAGAAAACAAAGGTCCCACCCTCGTTCCTAAGACTCCCAGTCGAATTACGTCAACAAATATATGCGTACCTACTCTCATCGGGCACAGTATGGTCTTACGGTCTCTGCGCTCAAGACCGCCTTGAACCATGCGCTATTTGCCGCACAAATCATTGAATCAAACAGGAAGCAGTGTGTGTGGGTGTCTTGTATTCTCTGGCGACGTTCGCTATTGGCGTGGATGATTTGTCTACGTAGGAATGTACGAAGTCGTGATAGTCTTCTTCTCCAATAGGCGCATAGTTACTCCGAATAGCGAACACAGATCGCTCGTTATAGCGTCTGGTGCGAGAGCTCTGTGGAGTTGAATCAAGTGGGTGGAATGATATTTACAATTATGTCTCTTAAGAATGGAGCTAGAGACTGAAAACTATTGACAGCTATTGATGACGCAGCTATCGCGGGGCTAATGAACAAAACCTGCACCACGCTATCGTACCTTCCCCAACGTCAGACATCCAACATCTACTGGAGCTGAATGAGCTTCTCAGGCAACAGGGCGCCGTGATATGAGAGTGACTCGTAATTCTGTGATCAGTCTCCCCCTCAAAACGGGCTTTTGGTTTCGTGCTAATCAGACGGATTCGCTCTGAGGGCACATCGATCCTTTGCCCATTGCAATTTCCAGTCAGTCAGGAACAGGCTCCTTGAACATACGTATCATCAGTCGAATGAAGATGTTGATAGTAATGACGAAGCCCATTGTAACCATCCTCAATCTTATCCCGACTCCACAGACTGCCAGAAGTCGCTACAAGCAAGTACTTTGGTGTCATACTCATATACCCAGACTGTTCCTTCCCCTTTCCTCAACTTGTGACACTCACGCCGCAAGTAGTAGCTCCAAATGACTTAGCTCTCGGCTGAAATGTGCAATAAATACATCGCATCGTGGTTACCGGATCTAGATCTAGGCAACCTGAACGTCCAGAGGGTCGTTCCTGCCAATCACTATGTCCCAAACCCATATCAAAGCCATGGTCGTACTCCTTACTTTGTAGGGCCAACAACTACTGGAAGGTCTGCATTTTACTATTCACATAGATATACGACATTCATTGCCAGCGCAAAACCCACAAACTATCATTCGAACATTAATTCGAGCCGCATGTTTGGCTACATTGAGATGGGGAGACAGTTGAGGGTAGGAGACATACACTCGGTCAAAGGTAGAGTAGTCCCGTACTTTCTTTCCTCAAAGTCTGAGGCCCATCTCTGGCCCAATTGCGTACATGGCTATTCATTTCCTACAACGTGGTTGGTAGCCTACAAAAAGAGTCTTGAATCAGTGCTTCTATCAGGAGAACGGATGGTAACAACGAAGTTTACTCGGAGAATGTGATCTTTCATGATGCTTGTTACTTCAACAGTCGTCCAATCAAGTTTTTGACAATGCTGCTTGCCCTATTCGCGCCATATTCCGCCACTTCACGATTCGAGATGAGAGATGTCAATCGGGAAACGTACTAATGGAGCACCAGGAACAAAAGAGCAACAGTTTCCGTTCTTCGACCTACCACCCGAGCTACGCATCATGATATACCGCCACATCGTACCCTTCGACTTAGTGAGTATATCTCCGAGACCTCACTGCCCATCCCATACTTGACTCGAGTTGTGTGACATCATGCGAGGGCATACACTCACACTTACATCCATAAACGCATCTCAAAGTTCCAAACCACACTTGCGGGGCAGGATGCTGACTGTGAAATGATGTTAGGTCTATAGATGGAGTATCAACCTTCCTAGAACGCCCCTCAGAACTACTAGAAAATTCATCAGGGAAGGCTCTACAACTCTCAACCTCCTTTGTACCAACCCAGAGATATCCGCCGAAGTGATGGAGGAGATACGCTTCAAAATACGAGTTCATGCGGATAGGGAGAGATTCGGCTACCTTACGCACCATGTCGAGGTACATATTCCCTGGATTCCATTGCTACGACAAGGATCGCCGAGGTACTGGCCCATTTTTTCGGGTATCCTGGCCGGATTATGGACGATTTGCAGATTTACGCTAATATTTGTGAACCTGGTTTCCATCCTTGTACGCTGGGTTTGGGGTCCACCCCCGAAATACAAGCTACCCTTACTTTTGCGACCCCTGGAATTGATAAGACGGGATATGCCGAACGTTACTATTCACTTAGATGCGAACAGTCCTTCTTCAAGCCTTGAACTCGCACAAGGACAACGCAGTAGTGGTGACGGGACGATCGACCGTTGGAGAGAATGATCGAGAATGCGATTGATGCTGTCGATGACAGGGAGGCCGCGCTCTCAGAGGGGCATCCGACATAGGCTGGGGTAGGAGTGGGGGGCTGGAAGATATACTGGGATTGGCAAGGAGTTTCATGGGAAGTGTGGGAATGCGTTATCCTTAGTTTTTGCACGCACATTATGTATGGTTCAGGAAGAGAAAGTCTCATTGACAGAATCAATATGTATACTCAAAGAAGAGTCTATTGAGTACTTGAAGAGCTATGGTTTCCTTTTCTCCAGCAGAGTTGTTTCGTTCCGCGGCCGCACCTGGACCCAAGAATGAGAAGATGCCGGATTCATAGGATTGAACAACGAGAGTTCGCTGTTCAGAATCCATTCGTAATGTAGGAATTTAGGTGATATGTGGACGGGCTAAGAATTGGCGAGACTACTCTAGCGAACTGGACAGGGTAGAAGGCATACTTTGTATGCCCACAGTGTGCTCGATGCTCGATTCACCTGTTCAGGAGGTAATCGCTCTGCAGAAAAACGCAAATGACTCCATAGATCCCAGGCACGGGCCAGATCCACCAGATGAAGCTGAAGAACCAGCGCAGCCAAGACGCCTCAATTGCTCTTCTCTCCGCGTCCCAGTCGAACTTGATCTTGTCGTAAACGGTCGGCAGGTAAGTGGCGTGATACTTGGCCCGAAGCGCATTGTACCATTCCCAGTCGTAAATTTCCCAGAATTCGGCTTCGGTGTAATGGCAATGCGCGTAGAGCCACTTGAACCCTCCTAGCTCGCGGACTTTGCGTTCGATCTTCTGGTTTTCTGCGACGAAATCTTTTGGGTTGGGGAGGCGTGGGCCCCAGACGCCGATGCTTATTAGCAGTTCTCGCGATGAGTCCGTGCGCTTCTCGCTCCTCTGATTGTCGAGCATTGTTCTCTCGGGAGTGTGAGGGTTCATGCACTTCTGCTCGGTTTGCCGTACCGGGCAGAGCCATAGCGGATAGATGCCGAAGTCCACATCGAGCCATTCCATGAAGTTCTGGGCTTGCGAAGCTGGTAGAGCCAGATCTTGAATGATATTGTCCTTGGCCATGCCATTCTCATGCAGCCCGTGGTAGAGTGTTTTTGTGTGCATGAAACCGTCACTTGCCCATCTTGTGAAATCGTTGAATGGAGTCGCGAAGTAGGTGAAGACTGGCTTGGCTGCCCAAAAAGCGCCTCGGTCATATCGGAAGAGATAATCTACGATGGGTACTGCTTCTGTCCAAGACGAAACATTGACCTTGAGCTTATTTTCCACGTGGATATAGAACCATGGATCTTTGGCCCGACAAAAGCGCTGGATGCTGCTATTCTTGCCGGGGGCATGAGACAGGCAGCCGATTACAATGACTCCTTGGTACTTGCTGAATTGTATGGCGTCCACGAAATCGTTGCTGGGATCTTTGCTGGCGGCTTTCGTCTGCTCTACTGCCTCGAGAAGGCTGTGCACTGGAAGATATGTCACTTCCACAAACGGCTGCGCATGTATGAGTTGAATCTCGAATGCTGTTATCACGCCAAATGTTCCGAAGCTTCCAGCCGCTCCGTAGAATAAGTCTGCATTTTCCTTCTCGGACGCACGGATTATTTGGCCGTTGGCAAGCACAATCTGAATCCAGTTGACTATGCTGTCAAAGAAGCCATGCTTGAAAGATGCACTCTCGCCGGCTGTTCCCGAAAAAGCACCTCCAACGGTGATTGCAGGGAATTCGGGAACTACAGGTGGAATTAGACCTTGATTAAGGGTTGCCCTTACTAACTGGCCCATGGACACGTTTGGCTCTACTACAGCAGTCTTTGTGTGAGGATTCACATTCAAAACCTGCGAAGATTTCAACATTAGTATCTTTCCAATTGGTTAAAGGACTTCAAAGAAAGTGCCTACTCGCGAAAGCCCACTGGTGTCAACTACTCTGTCTGCCTGGAAAGAGGTTTTCCGAGTGGAGTTAGTCGCACCATGGTAGATACGAAATGAACGCTTTTCATGGTAAAATCTCCGCACTTTGGCACTGATAGCTGCCACGGCTTGCCCGTGATGGTCCATTGCTATGAATATGATGTTTGGTGTCAATCATTAGCATGACGTTGCATCAAAATACGTCGAAATTTTCATACACTGAAGAGGAAAGAGCGACCGCTCGGGATAAGAATGAGCCCGGGCGAAGATGTTCGGACGAAAACATGGCTAATACAGGACATGTGGCTATGCTTGGTTGTTAAAGCAGGGACCTGTCGCGACCGCGCCAGCAAAAACATGTTCACCAAGGTCGACAGACTTGACGGGATTACGCTCTGTTGGGAATAAACACGCGTCTGGCCATGAACAATTGCACGCTTCGGCAGTTAAGGTAACCAATCACGCCTTCCAGCGTTGCTCAGTTAGGTATAAACGATAGGCTAGAACTAGGCTCCGCACAAGCCAAAAGGCTTGACCCTCGGTAAGTCCCGTTCGACGGTAGCGAAGACGTGGGGCGTCAACGATGGAAGAACCGGTCGTTCACATGGGGTAGCGCGGGCTTGGTTGCTTCACGAGCTTCGTGGCTTGCCAGTCAGAGCTGCGAGATTTTTTCTGGCGTTCAGAGTCACAAGGTGATGCGCGACACCTATCAAATGAAGCTCGCTTCTGCAGCTTCGTGCAGCTTCTGTTCTGCGAAACCCATGTCGGATGCTCCATGATGCAATGGTCCATGTCCAAAGTGGCCTGCGAGTATGCCCGCCGGAGCAGTGTGACCTAGAAGCAATCTAGAGTATGACGTATCTCTGAGCTAGGCGCTTGGCAAAAGCGCGCTTCCTAAGCGATGCATGATCGCCGTACTGCATAAGATTATGCAGGGCTTGGGATGGCCCGAAGAGAAACACCAACAGCACCGGTTGGAAGTGGAATCGTTCACCTTTACCGGAGCCCCTTCATGGCATCCACACTCTCAGAATACACATCAATAAGGGGACTAAGTGCAGTCGCTCCTTAGTAGTGGGTAATATCAAGACTATGTGAATCATGCAATGAATTACCTCCAATACCAAACTAACCAATAGCTACTTTCACCGCCATTTTGGAAAACTTGGACTCTTAGCGATGGCGACCTCAGCACCCACAGCCAAATCGCTCGCTCCAGGAGACAGCCCGGACAGCCATTTCGAAGAGGCAACCAAAGATGGAAGATCTGAGAACGCACCGCCAGCCGAGAAGCCTTCGATCTTCAAGCGAGCTTGGGCTGGTACAGGACTCAACGTGGGAATGCTAATGCTGATGACCAAAGGGGCTTTGCCCCCAACGATCTCGCTGGCAATGTATGAGAGCACACCGTTTGCGGAGATCTATTCGACCCTCGGCTATCTTGTCGCGATCATGTCAGTGTTGAGCTTCGCAATCTTGCCCAGAAGCAAGTTCATTCAAACGATGCTACTTAATGTTATTGCTATATGTATCGGTGCTGCAGTCGCGCTTCTTGGAATATATTGCAGCGTGCAAGCCCGAGTGCACACAACAGGTACATCATCGTCGTCTTCCAACGGACCTAGCCCTGGAGCTGCCGTGGTAGGATACAATTCCTCTGCCTCCGCAGTATGCGCTATCTGGTTGTTCTTTAACATCTATGTCGTCAATACATTACGCGCCTCGAGGCCTCAGTTACAGTTCCCAGTCATCGTGTATTCTATATTCTCAAACGTGGCCTTCACTTATGCGCCGTCCTTTCCAAATATGGCCGCAGGTATAGCTTTTGCCAAAAGGCTTCTTGAGGCCTTCTTGACAGGATTCGGAGTTGCGACCGGAGTATCTCTGTTCATCTTTCCCATGACAGCTCGAATGGGCTTCTTCAAGCAGTCAGCCGGTTTCATTGCGGCCGTTCAAGGTACAATCAAGGCTCAAAGTAGCTACCTGCAAAGCTTGGAAACGGAAGAAGTCTTTCGCCCACCTCCAGAATCTGACGAGAAGAAGATAAAGGGCAAATCGCACAAGAATGATTCTACGAAAAGTGCGGAGCCTCTTCCTAGCGCTGAGACGCAGACATTCAAAGCTGCAATCGGCGGCCTTGGGGAGCTATATGGAAAAATGAATACTGATCTTACTTTTGCGAAGCGGGAACTCGCTTTCGGTAAACTGAACGGTTCTGATATGGATGAGCTTTTGAAACTCTTCCAAGGAGTTATGACTCCTATCATGGGTATGAGTAGCACCACCGACATATTTGAGCGAATAGCCAAGAGATGGGGCTGGACAGAACCGGAGGCTGTAGACACTTCCCAGATATCTTTGAAGCAGCAACGCTCCGATGGCGCTAAAGCCGAGTGGAATGCAATCATGAAGACTCTACATGCACCATTTGAAACCATCACGGAAGCCATGCACGACGGTCTTGAACATGCACTATTCACTCTTGAGCTGGCGAAGACGCCAGAGAGGAAGGACGAGAAAGACACCGCCAGCAAGGGTGCGTCACGAGTAGATGTGGAGGCAGATGCCGGAGTTTTCAGGCCTGGCGATAAAGGTTACGCTGTCTACTTGGCTCAGAAAGTGGCTGCTTTCCACGAGCAGCGGGAAAAGACATTGAACTTGTTCTGTCAATTGAAAGGGTTCAAAATGGGGCCCAGTCCCTTCGCAAACCTCTCACATAGTCAGTCATCAATGCAATCAGGAGGTGAAAGCCTGTACGACGATTCAGAGACTCACCAGAGGAACAAAAGACAGCTTTACCTTATCCTTTATGTTAGTAACCCTACGCCACTTTCCGTACCGTGCTAGCATCAGAGCGTTGTAATCAGCATCCTGACGATTCCACCTTTTGCTAATAGCTGGCCAGATGGAATTTCTGCTGTGGTCCACAGGACGAGCAGTCCTGAATCTTGTCCATTTCGCTGACCAAAAGGTAGAAGATGGAACCATGAAGAAAAGAAGACTCATAAGACCTGGAATGAGGCGCCTCAAGAAGTGGCTCTCAAATCTGTTAAAAGAAGAGGACTCGACCACTGAACATACACCTGATGCCGCTGAAAGCGGTGGCGTTGGTGTGTATTCTAGGGCTTCCTTCCAAGTATCGAAAGATCCAGAGCATTTACCCCCAGCGAATGCTTGGCAGCGGTTTGGTAATGCTTTCAGAAAGTTGGGCGACATCCTGGGAAGCATGGAGTCAGTTTTCGGGTTCCGCGTGGCATGCGCCACCCTGAGCATCGGCATTGTCGCCTATTTGAAAGACACACGTGATTTCTTTCTGACGCAGAGGATCGTCTGGGCACTAATCATGGTATCTATTGGAATGACAGTCACTGCTGGCTCGGGGGTATTTGGCTTTGTTGGTCGTATTGTCGGGACCTGTAAGTACATTCCAACTGGGCCGTAATGAATACGCTCCCTGATAAACAGTCGTCGCAATGTGTACCAGTCTTGCGATTTGGTACATCGTCAATGGTCACGCTGCTGGTGTAATTGTTCTCCTATTCATCTTCGTTTTTCTTGAATTCTACTTTCTTCTCAAATACCCTCGCTTCGTCGTCGTGGCTCTCCTATCGATAGTGACGCAAGGTAGGGCTATGAGGCCTTCTTCCATCACTAATAGACTGACTGATTACAGTCTTGATTATCGGGTATGAGTTAGAGGTCAAAAAAGTGGGAATCGCAGTGAGTTTCTACAATGCCGACGTAGTATGGCATGGCAGCTACTTACAACTGCAGGTGGCCTCAAGCAACGGACAGCCGTACTACCAAATATACCTCCTCGCTCCATACAGACTAGCATGCGTGTCAGGAGGCATGTTCGTTGCGTTCTTTTGGACGTTCTTTCCATATCCACTTACAGCTCGGTCTCAGCTACGGAAGGATCTTGGAGTATCCCTTTACCTCTTGGCCAACTTCTACTCAATAGTACACACGACCGTTGGCTTGCGCATCACGGGACGTGAGGGTGACATGGAATGGAAGGAAAGCCCGGGTAAGAAGTTGGAGAAGGCACGCCGTCAGGTCTACGCCAAGGAGCTGGCTTTATTAGCCGGATTACGTACACATTCCGCATTCACTGCATGGGAGCCCAGTTTCGGTGGCAAGTTTCCAAGGGGACAATACGACATCATCATCGAGCAAATCCAAAAGTAAGTAGACAGGCTTTCAGGTTCCCAATTCTTCGTATTGATGATACCTCGCAGCATTCTCAATTACATGATATTGATCTCATACGCCTCGGACTCCTTCATTCACGACCCTTCCGCCTCTCCTGAGAAGGCAACCTGGAATGCAGATTTTGCTCGCCTTGTCAGCACCATTGGTCCTACGTCCCAGGAGATTACGTCTACACTGGCGCTCCTATCGTCCGCAGTCACTAATGGCAACCCACTCCCTCCCTACCTAAAGTCACCACAACCATACCAACTCAGCGCTAGGCTTGAGGAGCTGGATTCGGATATTCTCAGTATCAGCCATGTTACGGAGCCTGGCTACAGCGCTTTTGCTGTGATGCAGATTGCGAGTAGTCTTGTTAGCGACGACTTGGGGAAGCTGATTGAGTAAGTCCAACGACTCTGAAAGTCTTTCTGATTACAGAATACTGATAGAGATGTCTCCAGGGGTGTGAAGGAATTGGTTGGAGAGGTCGATTTCTCATTTCATGCAATTTCTACTTCTGACGAGTCGGAAGACTCCCTGCTGAATAAGGAAGGTCGTAAGGGCAAGAGAAATTAAATATCACGATTGGTCCCGTAAGTTGGATGGGATACCTAAGTGCGATATCTCCCATATTCTAGGGACTGCGAATGCAAAGTAAGGTTTGTGATTCAACATACAAACTTGTTCAGGCTTGGGTTTTCACTAAGGACTTCAATGAACATAATTGTTCGCAACAATGATTAGATAAAATATACGTCAAGAAGCAGTCCGATCAGAAAATAGCCTACATCTCATCAACGATGCTCCCAAAATCGATGTCGCCTTGCGACATCATCTGCACGCTTCCCACAATTCCGTCGCCAGAATACTAGAGCTCTACGGAGGTGGTTGAAAGTCGATCTCAGCCTCGGCAGTGGCAGAAATTCCTAAACCAGCGCTCACATTGACCACCTCATGGATCGTAACACGTCGGACGATTGCTACCTTGAACTGATGGTGACTCTGTGAAGACTGTCAGCATACCTAACTTGCGTCAAGTGGACCTGCAGGTGGTAAGCGTTAATGTTATACTTCGAGTGTAGTCTTGAGACTTCCGAGTGCTGTATAGGTCTCATCTGCCTTGTTGAAGTCCGTCAAGATCGTCTGCTTTTCCCTGACATCACTTAGAAAGTTGACTGTCGCGTTGTTGAGCTGCATTCTCTTTCATCAGCTTACATTATTGAGCTACTTTCTGAGAGAGTGTAATCACAGCACTGTAGGAATCGGCATAAGCTTCTTTAGTCCTATTATCACTATTGGAAACGACTCTAGTGTTCGCAGCTTGCGCCCTGGATGCTGTTGGCGATGTCGTTAATATCGTTGGGGACTTTCTGCAATACGCTGTTAATCCTAGCTTTCAGCATATGATCCGGAGAGTATAATTACTCCAGCCTCCTGCCCTCCGGTCTCGGCTGTGAGTGCTTCCACATTCGAGTCTGCTCCCTGGACCTCTTGCGCAAGAGCCTCATTGGTAGTAGTAACCTGGCCGATGGTGGGCGGCGTAGCTGCAGCAAGAAATGGCAGGGGTGAAGGCGAGGCCAGCAATCAGGAGCTGTTTGAACATCATGGTGACAGTTTTCTGTTGCTTTTGGGGCGCTGTCTGAGCAGATATAAGGGTAGTCGATGGTATAGTAAAGTGTGAGCTTGTACTCATCTGGAAGTCTATGAGTCTGTGGATTGAGGAAAGAATACAAAGGAATAATGGACCGCTCTATATACCCAACTATACTACAATCGACCATGAGCTTTCGGCCGAACGTGTCTACACAGACGCCTTTGTGTCATTATCACGTAATTCCTTGGCTTTGGCGTCCTATTGCCCTCGGATTGGAGACAGTGGAAGCAAAAGATTGACATAGAGTCTGACGTAGAGAAAATGTCTTCTAATTTCTGCTAACGGACGTGTTGGTCTCTTACTGGAGCGAATAAATCAAGGCCGAAGACCAGCGCAAGCTATAAGAAAATTATCTTCGGACTTTGTAAATGCGTGATTACTATGGTCCCGGAATCTTCCTGTCGCCAGTAAACAAGATGTATTGGGAATGGTGTTAGTAAGTAAGATTGGGTCATGACTTCTCCTGGCCAATGACATCCCACGTAAACGAATCTCGATTGGTCTAGCTTTGAGTGGTCGCCGATCTTCACCTTACTTTCACCTCAGGTTTGGTATGAAGGGACTGACAGAGAGACAGCCGACGCCTGGTCACATGGAGAAGACGACGATTGAAGGATACACATACAGTCATCAAGGCTTCGCGCCAACGAGTATGTGAAAGAAAAAAATTCATGCTCAGAATAAGTGTTGGGACGGGTTTGATGAGGTGATTATTACTGACCCAGCCTGTGTATACATCATACGCTGTTTTCCACACAAGTAATCCAGTGGTTCCACGCTTGATTTGCAAGTGAGATGGCCTTTTGGTCCTAATTGTGCATACCTGACTCGAGCTGAATATGGTGGCTTGAATATATAGCGTATGCCGAACAAAGCCATGAATCCACAATTGATTTACAGAACGTCCTCGGCTTCCACTGTATTAGTATGGTCCACATGCAAACTATGCTGGCCAAACACAGCACACCTCAGACTATGCCATCAGAGTTAAATTTGACAAGCTTCAGATTCACCCACCTGGCTAAGTTTCAATTTAGGCTGGAATATGCGGCCCATTTTCCAAGAGAGCGTTATTTGTCAGTATACCGGCTTCCCCTGGACATGGCTTTTGCCGTGCATTTGAGGTCCTCTTAGCGACTCCCCTTCTTTTATTGGCAGGAGTTACGAAGTTTGAAGATGTCTGGTAATAGTCTACTGTGATCGCTGCAGCCTGGAAGCACCCCGCAGACTCGCTGTAAGTTTCAGGCCGGAGACTGCGGCTGCGTAGATGCTCGGAGGTAGCAATGACCGGGAACCCTCGGGTGACCGGACATTATCCGCACATCATTTGACAATTTGAGCAGACTGAACAATAATACTGATAATTTGAGCAGAAAAGGAATGATTTCATGATTTTGTTTGATGATCAATTCGGACATGCAAGCAGCTCGGTTCAAACATCGTAGTTCGCCTGCAGCTTCCACAATGAAACAATCTCGGTCCGTACGCGCTTACTGCATCATTATCGGATGGAAGAGGCGATGGACTCCACCTAGTATGGTGTTCTTGTACGTTCACTACAGAATATTGGTATCTGTCTGGCAGTCACATTGTTAGCACGAATCTAATGAGAGTATCACCCGTTTGTTAGCACTATTTGCAACGGACCGATATGTGCGCATCTTGCGAGCTCTATGTATACCCTTGCTACATGAAACCAATGGTCATGATAGGCTGGACATATCGACTCCTAGCCTCTGCCGTGGAAGGCTGGACTGCGCAATGGACGGTTTTTCATATTCTTTGCTGTGTCGGAGTTAGTCAATTGGTCCATGATTATTGCAATTCCATGGCTTCGAAATTGATGCAAGCCCACGAAAGGTCAACAGAATCTTTCAACTTCGTCTCCCTTGACTTCATTGAAGTGGATCATCCGAGGTCTGCTCGTATACAAGGACACTTAGCTTCATTAGCAGATCGGTCGATAAAGCAATCATGGCAAACCACGTATCAGCCATCCATAGAATTGCCATTAGCCTCAAGCACCAACATGCTACATCCTCAAGCCCAGTGTAACAGATAATGGCTTCGCCTCGGGCACGAAAAAGTCCTTCTGATCACCCCAACCTTCCACATTCAGCTCCTCCGACAGCTGTAAATTGAAAGTGAGAAAAACCTTTGACAGAATCAACTTCATCTGCGTCCACGCCAGCGCCTTGCCTAGGCAATTTCGCGGTCCGACCATGAAAGGCTCGAAGATCTCCTTCTCATCAGCCGAATATCGAGCAGGGGCGTCGGGTAACCAGCGCTGCGGGAGGAAGCTTGTAGCATCTGCGAATTTGCTAGAGAGGCGGTAGGCCGTCTTAGCAGGGACGCTGACGCGACAGCCTTGAGGAACAGACACGCCACAAATTGAGACACCGGGTCGGTTGACTTCACGAGGATTGCCGATCGTGACTGCCGGGCGCAGTCGCATAGCTTCTAGGATGACGGCGTGGAGGAAAGGCAGGCTAGACACGGCTGCTGCTGTAATGTTGTTCGGGTCGTTGTGTGTAGCGTCCTGGATTTCCTGCTGCAAGCGAGCCATGACCCCAGGCGTTCTAAGAGCGAAGTAGGTCACGGCCGTCATCACGGTGGTGGTCGTTGCGCCACTACCAGCGAGCACCAGGACTGTAACCGTTGCATCGATCTCGTCCTGACTCATGCCGGCTTTATGATTATTCTTCAGGATGTAGCTCATGAAATCGGGGCGATCAGTGTGACGCTTCATGCGCTTATCGATCTTATGACGTGAGAAGTCGAATATCTTGCGCATCTTCTTGCGAACAAAGTCCGGGACGCAGCTTTTGATAATGAAGTCGAGTGGGGGGAAATGCTGGAATGCCGTCATCATCTTGCCCATGTTGACACTGGTGTAGACTGCCGTTATCCACTCGTGGTTGGCTGCGGTTTCGAGACAATGAAACGATTCGCCGAAGCATAAGTCTCCAAGGATATCGAAGGTTGTGAAATTGTACCAGCTGTAGATATCGATGGTTCTTACGCCTTCCCTTACTTTGTCCTGTAGGCGGCTCAACAATAGATTGCTGTACTTGTGCAGGAGATACTCTTGTTCTTTCAAGGCGCGATCCGAGAAAGCGTGGCTAAGGATGCGTCTTTGCCGATTGTGGTCATCCGTGTTGAGAGTTGTAGGAAGTGGACGTACACCGTTGGCCGCAACCAGAGTTCCCAGTACCGGTTTCGGAAGCTCCGGTTGACAAGCGTATATATCTCGCCAGGCGGATGCTCCGACGAACGACAATTCGTCTGGATGTATGCGGACAACTTCACCGTACTCTTCATGTAGGGAGGTCGTCCAATGGACTGTTCGGCCATTGAGCATACGCCATACGAAGGGTATTGGTGTGGCAGCGGCGGCTGTGGGGCCAGGAAATATTCGTAAAGGGTGAAAGTAGAGGTTGTAGATCACAGAGTAGAGGATCTTACTAAGGAGCGTGATTGAAACCTAAAGTCTATCAATACAACGAGCAGACGCGTTTCGAGGGTGTCCGACTGACCAAAATCAGGATCTGGGTAAACCAAACAATTGGCGATGCCATTGGAACAGCATTACCTATGTGACGATATTGGGAGCTCATGTTCACAGTGCCTGATACAGTATTTGCTGAATAGAAAATTAAAAGGTTTGAGAGTAAGACCTAAGCCTTCTTACATGGTCGCCATGCAACGAGTAATTGTGGGTGACCCCATCTTTCTTAGCAATCGTTCATGTCATGACCTTCCGCATATCGAGGTCCTTCCTTAAGTCATATGTAGTGCTGAGTTAGATAGCAGTGCCACATAAGTATCTGCAGCCGACCAAAATCTCGCAGTATGATATGGATATGCGTCACGCAAACGACAGCTTGTTCCGAGCTATGCAAGGACCTTCGGTGAATGTCGGTCATGAAATATACTAGTAGCTGCAATATTAGCGGTTTTGACCCGTTCTCGGCACGCAGTACGCTAGGTATGAGGTCAATTGATTGCTGCAAAAGTACGAGTGAAAAATTAATTCTTCGAGATTGGAGTAACCAACATGATTCCATGTTCTTGACTTCGAGCATCTGGAAAACTTAGGCGCCGAAAGCCCTGAATATGATCCTACGACGTTCTGAGGCAATACCACGGGACACCACGCTCGGAGCAATGTGAGGGCTTTTCGAGACAAAATACGAAGGCGCTCATGCTATGCTCGGATGCGTTCATATCGAGGAAAGCACTAGAGAGCGGACCAGAGGGCTGGAAAGATCCACCACGGTATTAGCGACGATGGGGAGAATATGAACCGGGAGAAATGGAGGCCTTAGAGGCACGTTTATAAAATAGGCAAGTAGAATACAAAACAAATGACCCAGAGGCGCGGGATCCAAAGATAGGCCTAATCAGAGACGAGAGAGGTGCTGGAGAACGCCTTAGCACCTTTAAACAAAAGTCTGAATACGACGAAGCTGTATATGCTTTCCCTCGGAGACTTAGGTCCGAGCTCCCGAAGGCTTAGAACAAATCGCGAACGGTGACAATAGGTGAATGAATACTCCGCTTATCGCAGAGACTAGCGCAGCATTGATGTGATTCAAATCAATTACATCTTAAAATTTGTAACATCAGCTTCGGACATATGTAATTGTTATCTACGTATTCGTTTCCTGGGATACATGTTGCAAATTGTCCATATGCACTACGTGTTCGTAAAGTCGTCCTCACCTAGGATTCCACTGTTCCGCTACCGTCAAAGTGAGTGGTTCCATAAAATAACGACATGCTTTGTAGAGATTCCCTTTGGAGCGTTTCCATAACTTCACTCGGCAGCATGACTCTCTGTGACCTCAATCAGCAGCATTGATCTAATTGAGCTTGAGAGAAACTCGCATTGCCGAGAGTCTGTCGCAAGATAAGCTTCGCTGGAATGCCTAAAGGTCGGCAAATTTCGTGAGTCCATACTCTATTTGTAGACTTCATCGTGACTGTCGATGGCCATTTGAGAGCGGGCTGTAGTACTTGACAATGCGGGATAGGATGGCTAGTACGGGCAACAGCTTCATGCCCCAATAGTCGAGTTCGAAAGGTGGTTCTCCAACTATTCGCTTACAAAATGATGTCGTAGGTATGCATGCTTGCCGTTTTGTGCATTGCATTGACGCCATTGTCATCACCCTGGACGACGTCGGCTTCCCATTGTAAGTTTCGTTGAACATAGGCCCAGACCAGTACAAGCATCCTCTTCCACTTGCATTCTTGATTTTTCCTGTTTCATATCTATCCAAATCTCATCACGGCGATCCCTCCTTCCATGCTACCCTAGACCATGACGGCGGAGCTATCACCAATTAGATCGTCCGCGCTGGGCCCTATATAGCGGAGGAAACCACGGGTTGTTTTTGCTTCCCAAAATCTTATCCATCAATGACAGAGACGTCGTCGGGGCCCGGTCCTTTCTAGCTAAACCCCTGGATGAAGTAACGTGGCACATAAAACAGAATACTTTTCAGCACTAGCTTCCAAACCCTCCCTTGACAAGGAATCGAACGATGAAAATACGGCACGCATCTAGTGTGGGGGATAGCACCGTAATTATAATCATCACGATGGGAGGCAGAGACACTAGTGTATTAAATCACAGCAGGTGACAGGCCTATCGCACTAAGCATCATGCCTAATAGCATGGGCACCTCTCATCCCAAGGTCTTTCATGCGCCAGGAGCTCACAAACATGGCTGTTCAGGCAGCTTGGATCCCGGCGCCGCAACCTGTTGCTGCGAAGATCTTGACTCCCGCAATAGCACATAATGTTTTTGCTCCTCAACCGGTTTCTACAACTGCGGCTACGGGACCGTTACCTCTGCACGAGTGTCACATGGAGTATAAGCCGGGATTAACTCCTACCGGTTCGAACCACGGGTCCCATATCGAAGTGTGTGGATGCCTCCAGGATCCTACCGCACGCTAGGGTACAAATAGCAATCGAAGACTGTGAAAGACGGTATATCATTGATGGTTAGGACCAAGCTGTGCCCAAAGATTGGCATATGGTTGTTACAAAATGTTGGGCAGTTCAGTCGAGGAACGACGCTAACCAGTCTGGGTTACAGCTCGTGTATAAATAGCCTTATCAGCCAGCCGCTACTAATTCGGACGGTCTTATCTCTTGCATACACAATCAACGCCAGGCTCTCGGATATCCTCGTCCCAAGTGTGAGGGTCATGTACGGAGTAGCGCATGGGGTGGAGGGCCTATCATACACTTGCATGACCGCCCTCTTACTACACAATCCAACATTAGCACGGGATCTGAGGTGGATCTGGGGTGACGCTTTCCGCATTAGGCCAGCATAAGCGGATGACCACCATGGATGACCTGAGAGACACACTGCCTTCTTCCTCCTCCTCCTGATCTTCTTCTTTTCCTTCCTCTTCATCTCACTATACTTGTGCATGTACTGAGCGAGGCGTTGGACGGATATCTCTATCGTCGCATTCTTCTTTGTTCTCGTACCACTTTTTGCTAGAGGTTGACAGACTCTTGTTGTCAGCCTTTTTGCGACTGACTTATGAAGGCATATTTGCGAGCTCAGAGGCTACACCATTGATACAAAAAATCTCCCCGCAATACTCCTGACCCAATTCTAGAGTGCTCATGCGCTACCACAGGCTCGACCTCGACCCATATATTCAGCTGTTTCCTCCTACCTCATCGTTGAGCCAAGTGTCCACAAAAGCTCCCCTCGACCATGCAACCATTACATGGCTAGTCAATCTGGCTTTCACTGCCAGAGATCAATCAGATGACTTCAATACCATACTTGCGAGCCATTCTCGCCGCTTCCCCAAACCTGCCCGAACACTGCTCGCCGACGAGCCCCTACCTCGTCAAATTCTCCTCTGCCTTCCACGTCTGCGTCCCAACGTCTCTCGCCTTCCTATCAACATCTCTGGGCATATTCAGCATTGTGTCGTGGTTCTTCGCCCAGCTACCTCAGATATATAAGAATTACCATATACAATCGGCATCGGGCCTTTCGGTATACTTCTTAGCTGAATGGTTCCTGGGTGACCTGACGAACCTATCGGGGGCGCTTTTGACCCATCAAGCTTGGTGGCAAGTGGTGATTGCAGGGTACTACTGTACTGTGGATGTGGCTCTGCTTGGTCAATACCTATGGTACACTTATATGATACCACGAAGAAGAGCGAGGCTGGGGGAGCATAAATCAGATGTCGACGAAGGTGGTGAAGGGCCGGGAGATGTTCTAGAGGGGATCTCGCCCTCTGATGGAAGCAGCTCATTGGGGAGCACCCACACCAGGGACAAGAAGGATGCCAATGTCAACAAGAAGGCACCTAATGAAGCACCTGGAATTCGAGATACACAACGTCCTCCGCAGGAAGCCAGCTTTCCATTCTCTTTGAATGAGAAGAGATCCCACCGAATCATCAAACGTCTACCAAGCACTCCCGCAGCTGCTTCATCGCCCCAAGCTCTTCTTCTAGTTTCAATGCTCTGTGTTGTATTGACCAATGCTTCACCTGTACTTCTACAAGCAACCTCTACTGAACCGATCCCTACCTCAGAATTCGTGGGACAGATATTCTCTTGGTGCTCCACCGTCCTCTATCTCGGCTCCCGCCTCCCACAGATTTACAAGAATCTCGTCCGCCGCTCAACTTCCGGCCTCTCACCGACCCTCTTCATCGCAGCATTCTTCGGTAATTTGTTCTACAGCTCCTCTCTCCTCACCAACCCTCTTGCGTGGGGTTCCTACCCACCATACGGCTTGCATGGCTGGGTGGACGCGGAAGGGAGCGATCGAAAAACATGGATTGCTTTCGCGGTGCCGTTTTTCCTTGGCGCTGCCGGTGTTCTCGTAATGGACGCCATTGTGGGTGTGCAATTCCTAGTATTCGGAGATGGTGAGAAGACTGTTCAAGTTGAGGATCGCGAGGGCAGAAGTCGGTGGCAGAGGGTGAGTGGGTGGATGAGGGGCTGGGTACCGAGTCCCAGTCCGGAGAGAAGAATGGCAGAGGCGGAGCATGATCACAGACCGTTAATTGAAAGGCGGCAAAGTAGGGGTAGTAGGTATGGTGCTGCGTAGAGTGGCATGATGGCACTATCATGGTGTCGTACGAATGGTTCATGAGAGACGACGGTAATGATATTGACATCATAGGGTGCAAGCTATACTGCATGGATGACGGGGCATCGGAGGTTTTGATCATAAGATTGGCTAAGTCAGGGCTAGGCAGCGTTGACGTGGGGACTATACTAATATATAGAGCTGACCTAATGCATCAGTGACGGGCGAATGAACGTAGTATTTCGAAATTTCTCGTCCATTCTCCCATATTCCTAGTCTTATCTCCAACGCTAACGTCGATATCAACGCGCGTTACAACCAATAGTCTACCCTGGCGGTACTCCATCTTCTTTGCATGGATCTCTTCCATCGACTACCTCTTTCTTTCTATAACCCATATTGGCGTTTCGCCACTGAGACTAAATACCGCGAAGGTGTCAACTCTGCTCAGATCTTTAACTCAAATTTAACATCAGCCAAGGTACTGCTTTAAACTTGGCCGATGAGTGGTTGACTGCATTATTCGAAGTGTGTTGCAAGTCGCCGTCGGGACGGAGCAACCTTTCACTGCGCCAAGCAGGCCGCCAAGCAAATCGAGATGACTGAGTGGCACTAAAAGAAGCAATCCAGCCGAGTCGACTGCCCTTGAGTAGACTGCTTCGAGAACAAGCGATGCTGTTGTTTTGTCCTATGGTCGAAAAGGTCGTCGGTGCGGTGCAGATGCTACTGTTTTGTATCAGTGAGAAGGAGCATAAGTACTGTGCTCACCCTTCGCCTCTATCTTATTCTCGCATCAATCACTCCATCACAAGTCTCAGCATAGCAATCCTTAGCCCTTCACCTTAAGATAATCACACCAACTCCCACCAGAAACTATTGACTAAACAGCTATGTCTCTCGTCCGCATTCCCATGGCAACAAAACCGTCCAGCATCTAGCCAGGAGCTCCATACACAGCCCTCATACCTTCTACCGTCCATCAGCACAGGGATCCATACCCTCTCAGAAAGCCAACCTCAGCACCAGCAGCATGTTCGCATCCTCGGAACAACCACTTCACAAAGTGGACTCGGCAGTAAAACGTTCCGCTTCCGCCTTCAACCTTGACGGACTTCGTGCGAACCCTAAACGGACCTTGGTTGGGGGACTGGTATTGGTTAGTGCGGCTGAGGGGATTTACTGGATTGAGACGAAGTGGTTGGGGGATGAGGAGAAGGGGGAGCAAGGGAAGATTGAATGAAGGACTTTGCTCGGGTCGCTGGACTGCTGTGCTCTCGGTCTCATCTGCACAGAGACTGTAGCTCAACCCACCATATAAACACCTGACCTCGCTTCGATCTTCCTGGTGCCCTATCATGTTACTTTATAATCATTTCGTTTTGCTGGTCCGTCTGTGGCCTACATTCTTAGATTATCTGTCTCTTTCAAGCCACGCTTTGATCAGATAATGTCAACATTACCAGAGAGGTAGAAACCATATCATGGTCCTCGGACGATTGACACCTTCAGGATACTTTCGCATCACGGCATCGGACGGGCATGTATCACACTTCGGTACAGATCTCAGTTCTAGCCAACGCACATTACGAAATAAGTCAAGACACCGCGATCTAGTCAAGCAGGCATCGAAAGGACGTACATACACGCCTTCGAGAGACCCTCTCACCATGATAATAATCACACTGCATTAATAATCCGCAAGACATCTATGGTTCGTCAACTAACCTCCCCCCCGCCCCATGATCTCGGTCCTCACCCTCCTCCACGCTATCTACCAGCCACCCAATCCTCCCTCCCAACAACATCCCAATCCGCCTCATCACCCTTCCCCTGTACCTCACCAGCACCCCCCTCATCCGCCCCCTTATCCCCTCCCACCCCCAACAAATCCCCCCTACAAAAAATCCACGCCTTCCGAAACCACCCCCGAAACTCACTAATCCACTCCCAAGCACAGATACACACATCCCCCCCTTCAACCATCGATTCGAAACGTAGTTCCACACGGTTTTGAGGCGAGTAGATGGTTGAGAGGGTTGAGTGGAGGATTTCGTTGATGTTGGTGGTGGTATTGGTGAGGATGTGGAAGGTGGGAAGGGAGGGGTCGGGGAGGGTAGGTGTGGTGATGTTAAGGTTTGAGGATGGGGAGGGGGGTAGGGTAGGAGTGGCTGTGCGGAGGAGGTGGTGGAAGTGGGTTGTGGTTTTTTGGAGCCAGACGTCTTTTGGTTGAGGCATCTTGTATCGTAATGATGACTTGATAGCGGAGAAGGACTGGGATCGGAAGTTTAATGTGGTAGGGTTGAAGCTTCTGATGGAGTGTTGCTTGTGTATGTTGGGGGATTGCGGATATGATGGTGTGGGATTTGGAAGGGTTGATGATGGGGGTTTGGAGGGAGGAAGGGGGGGGGCTGGAGGTGGGTGTGTAGGTGTTGGTGTTGGTGTTATGGCATGTTGTCGAGGTGTGGTGTTGAGGGTTGAATGATGCGGAGTGCGTGATAGATTTGAGCAAGCTTGTCACTTAGGCATAATGCTACTATAGACGATTCATGCAGACTTTATGTGTCTAAGTTGCCACTTGTAATAGTATGGGATATCCCAATGTTCTCTCCTTTGACCACCACCAAGTTCCATCCCTGTTTGATCTAGCTCCCCTGAACTGGAAACGCCTACCTGTTATCATGCAATTGTCAAGGTATTTATACCGGGTAGGATCCCTCTGGCTACATCTTGTCTCAATTATTTCATCTATCGTACCCGTAAGTCCAGGCCACAATTAGGTCAGTATATCATCGAGGGGCGGTGACGGTCTCAAATCTGCATGGGAAGGCCAAAGATAAGGCAAGCGGTTAATGTGACAAGTCTACCTCTAGACAATCCGACTTTCTTACCGTATCATCGAATCTGTGCTCTGTCCGCTCCCGGAGGAGGTTCCGCGCGATTATCAAAGCGGCGCGATGATGACTACGAGTCTTAGCGGGATCTTCTGGAAGACCTTTGAGGACGCGAAAAGATGTCGCGATTTTTGAGCATGTTGTCAATGCATTTGTTGAGGATTATGAGATGGAAATGACTGAGCTTTTGGTCGGATTCAGCTTGGCTGTTTATTTAGCTGAACTTCATACCACAACCATAGCGATTTCATGATTCGTGTATGCATTTTCCCTTAAGAAGCGAAGTATGCATCAGTTGTCTTTGACGGCCGGTCATCAAACCTGCGGATGTTTCAAACTCGTCGTTGTGGTCTTCATTATGTGTCGGAATAACTTCGCTCCGCACTCCGCAATAGCGGCTTGGCGCCAACTCCTAGATAAAACACCATAGCTTAGCTAGCTAGATTCAAGACAATCCCCAGTTTACCAAGCCCAATAGACACCCTGCGAATCAGGTTGTCCGGGGCAGGTAATAGGGGATCAAGCCTACTAATCGGTACAACCTAGCAGCTAGGTTCTACCGACATTATGAGACCTCGGAGTGTGAGAGCCAGAGCCAGAAGCGATGCAATATTTTTGTGTCAGTCATGATGTAGATGGACGGGAGCCTGTCCCAAAATTGTCGTAAAGATGGATCTAATCAACCTTCTGTCACACGCGGCATATTTGACGTCTATCTTACCCGTCGCGAACAGAAGAGAAAGCGCGGACTACGATCGCATCATATCATGTCTGAGACGATGCGCGCGCATCCTCGACACATACGCGACCGCGAAACTTCACTGGATCTTCAAACGCCACCTACTTGTGGACCTGTGCATTTCTATAAAAGGGTCTTGGGGAATACCGAGATGTCTTGCGATCAAACATTTCCTGTGAGAAGGCAATGTATCCCCTAATACTCCTCTTACTCACCTCCACCCTCGCCATCTTCTCAAGCGCTTTCGAACCCTCACACCCAAACCCCGTCTTAGTCCAACTCCCCTCAAATGCAACCCAGAACCCAGCCCCAGCAAACAATACAACAAACGTCATCCTCACAATATTCCCATCCCCACCCTTCCCCTACCCAGTCGGCCCCTCCTTCATAATAATAATAAACTCCTACGCAATAATCACAAGCTTTCCCCCGCTAACGCTCAGCAACACACTCCGCCACATCAGAGACGTAAAAACGGTCATGAACCGCGAAGGGCAGCCAAGCGACTACTTCCCCGTATACAAATCGTTCGCCTCTGGTCCGTTTCAGACTGCCGGCGCTAGGGTTGAGTTTGCGGCTGAGAAACCGTTCACTATTAATCGGGACCAGGCGAGTCAGGTATTGGATACGTTGTTGGAGATTGAGGCGACGTTTGGACCGGCGCAGATGGGGAGTGTGGATATTAAGTTGGATGGGGAAATTGTGAGTCGGATGAGGTTTGATATTTTTAGATAAGGCATGACTACCACCATGGCTGTCATCGGTACTCTCAGAACTTCAGACATCAGTAATCCATCGCTTAATGAAGTCATGCTAGGACTTGATCGATGATGTATCAGCCCCTGCTTCCATAAGTTCTCTGGAATAAGCTTCCAGGTAGTCTTCTCGTCATCTTGAACATCCTCACGGCTGGCTTGTGAAAACGCTGGCGCGTCTCTCCTCCCATGGTGGAAGTCTCTGAGAAGGAAATAGAGAGACCGCAGTACTTTAGAATTTGCAGAACCACTATCCAGTCCAATGTCAGTGTGCTCGGCATTGAGATCTCCCCGTTCTCCTCCTGAATGCTGCGCTGAAATTCATAGAGATCGGCATGACTCACGTCACAATATCATGAGACATCGACAGCAGAGCAGCGCTGTTGACCAAATTGGTTCTTACCGGACCAAGACTCTTCGCAGACCATCTCAAGCGATTAGTCAGACATTTCTTCTCCATTCCAAGGCTCTAATGCTGCTCCAAGACGGATACCAAGTTATTCGAAGTCTCCTGGCAACCTTCAGTCAGTATCTCCAGGTTTTGTCCGTACTTCCACTTGAGTTTGTTGTCCTTCCGGTGACCTTGAATTGCTTCAAGAACGATGTACAGGCCTCGCACTTCGTGTGAAATGGTCCTGAATTCATCGACAGAGCCTCGGCATCTTCGATACAGCTGCCACTAGATCAACCGTTGTTCCGCAGTGTCTGAACCAAGTGAGAGCCTCGATACTTGGGAGTTCTTCGCGAGCGATGAGATCTGCTGGATAAGACTAGAGCCTCGTCGGCAATCACAAAGTAAAACATGCCATGGAATCATACAAGTCACGCAGGTACTATACATACCGTCCAAGCCAGGGTTCCGACCGTGATAAAGTCACTGACACTATAGCCGAAGTTCATGAGAAGCACGGGAGGTAGCAAGAACTGTTCAAGACTGCGCGGTCATGAGCCGTTCTAGGATGGTTCTTAGCCTTGCTAGAGCCTGCACTCCGTATTGACTGAGCCAAGAACCTCGACTAAAGAGTACAATATATAAGCTGATATCACGATGTGTTTCACGTGATGGATTGATGGTGGCAGAATATTTCCGATATGGCAGTTAAAGCTTGCAAGCTAAGAAGCACAGCTGGCAAGATACATTCTTCCAAGTTGCTGCTTCTTTTCTATTCACGTTGGGAGGGAGGTCTGCTATTGCACTGCGTACATGGTCTAAAATGGTCATGGCTGCTGCCCGTATGCTAATGCTATTTTACATCACACCGAAACTCCCAATTTCTCCAGCGCTCTTGTCCACAATCAGCTCCAAAGTACTCAGACCCGATCCTGGACCTCGTCCGTCGCAGTCTGCTTATACCCTGTCGTCTCCCCGTTATACGGCGGCCTAAATAAAATATAAGCATTAATACGAAAAGCCCCGGCAGGCAAAATCTCTTACCTACCTGGCGAGATTCTTCGCCGCGACAATCCCCGCCGCCCCAACGGCATACGCGCCCAAGAGGTTCCTCCAGCTCCCACTCTGCCCCGCCGCAAGAGCCACAAGATCATACACCATACACCCACCAAAGATCCAATCGCTAACCGCACTAGCCAGTCCAAAGCCCAATGCCGTCACAACCTTTACGGTCATCGTGGCCGGCACGTCCTTGAAGTATGCCACACTACCATTATGTAGGAGATCGAGGACACCAATACCAGCAAAGGTGCGGGACACGATATTCGTCAGGACGGATGTCGTAGAGCGGGTATTCATAGGCTTGAGCTTCGCAAAGACATAATAAAGCTGCGTCAAGCTATTGATAACGACAAAAACGTTCGAGATCTTCAACTGCGACGAGTTCCAGAAGATCATCCACGTCCCAATACACAGATTCCCCACAGCGTAATATGGCACGAAATCAACCATCTCATCGAGCTCGACGCGCTCTGTGGGCTTATTGGGGCTGAGCTTGTAAAGGCGGTAGAGCCAGGCGAGCTGGAAGAGTTGCTGGGGGAAAAAGAAGCCGGCGATGAAGAAGGGTTGGGGACTCCAGAAGGAGAGGTTCGCGTCATGGACATCTTTCATGTTGGGGCTGGAGAGCATGCCGTATTGTTGGGCGGCGAAGTCGAGGACAAAGGAAGCTGGGGCGAGCCATTTTGCTGTGGAGTAGGAGATGCCCATGGTGGTGGTGGTGGTGGTGAGGATTGCTAAACGTTAGCTATTCGATGAACGAAGGGGCATGATCAGGATAATATAAGCTGCATAATGTACAGCATGCAATAGCTGAAGCGCATCATGTCGTCACCATCGATACCGTGATCGGGCTTCGGGGTTTGTTTCCTCCGTAAATCGTATTCGTAACACCTGAGACAGGCCAAATGTCTTGGATGGCGAAAGTACCTACAAGGCAGTACCTGAAGTTGTTAAATTCATACAACCAGACACCATACATTCTCACGCATATCTCACCTCTTGAAATCACGTCCACACCAGCGTATACTGTAGAAGGGCTCACGCCACTAATTGGCCAAACCCCCCACAGTAACTGGCCACCACCTCTAATTCCATACGCAAACTTTCACACAACACTTTCGCATATAAATTAATAGCGCTTAAAATCTCCAAAGGCATTCATTCTGAATAGTCAGGAGTCCCTATGTATCGATTGGGCAAATCATGGAAGGAGCCCGGAATAGGAGCCCGGAGTTACGGAACGGAGTTACTCCGGGGGAGTTAGCCACCCGAGAACGGCCCTTCAGGGGGTTTGGCCAATTAGCAGGTGTGAAGCCTTTCGAGCGGCTGGACAGAAGACAAGTAGATTGAAAGGTTTTTGATTAGGTAGGCAATCATGAGTCGTAATTCATTGTCTCTGACAGCTAACCCGATATGATAGCAAAATCATGTTGTAGAAAACCTCAAGAATTCATCAATTCCATCAGCTATTTTCGTCTTCCCTGTCCCTTGTATCAGCCATACACGAACCTCGACCCACCACACTCCCTACAACGATCTCTGTTCGAGAAAATCAAACCACCTCCCTGACACAGATTGCATCTCTCAGCTCCATTCTCCCTACCTCTTCCACTCGATTTTCGTCGACGTCCATCACCTCTGCAATCAGTGCATGTCATCCCGGTCCCCTGCCGTCCTCCTCTCCCGTTACAAGCAGAACACACTCTTCTTTCGTAGCGGGTTCGAGGTCGTGTGGTCTTGGTGGCATCTGCTGATGTATCGGAATGGGCTCGTTCGCGTTGTGGACGGTTTGGTACCCTGAGTAGCTGCTGGGTGGTATCGGATCGCACTCTGGCTGCGGTGCGTCGCTGCGGGTTTGCTTGGCTTCTTGAGCTCTGTTGACTACGTCTCAGCTCTGTAATTCTTCTTCAAGTGTTTCCGTGAAGGGTACTTTACCTGCTTCCGTGCGGAGGGAGAGCTATTTTCAACTAATGTTGCGTCGTCATGAGAAGAGTCAGATGACTCTGAAAGCTCCACAACAATTGCATCTCCATCACGACTCAGCTCGAGGTTCTTGGTGCTGGGTGGCTGAGGACTAAGCATCTGCGTAACTGCACCTCTGAAGTAGTCAATAAGGCTAGAGACAGTTTTCAAATTATCTCCGATCTGGTCCACGACTTTCTCCGGAGCACCAGCGTCGAGGGCTGCTTTAAGGACTTGAACGCCTTTTCTACCCTGCCACGTCCCATGTGATCCTTTCAGCATCAAGGCTTGGCTGATGACGGCCCTGAGTACCGCGCCGGAAGTCAGCGATAGTTCCTGACCCCTAGAGGAGTTCTTATTGCGCCTTTCTAGACTACTGCGGTAGCTGTGGTAGGCCGGAAGCCTCGCGTGTAGCTTTCGAACGTCATACTCCACTAGGAGATCCATGATTCGTGGATTACCCCTTTCGGCTGCCAAGTCCAACAGTTCTGTGTATCCAGTGCTCAGCCAGGCGCCTTTCTCGAGAAGCAGGAATACAATTTCCTCATCAGAGTGGCTTATAGCCTGGTATAAAGCGCTGACATAGCGTCCGCAATCTGCAAGAACCTCTGCTTGGCGCCGGAGAAGAAGGCCCACAATCTTCTCGTGACCACAGACCACAGCCGCCAGAAGAGCCGTATGATACTGTCCGCCCTTTGCATTGACGTTGGCCCTTTCTTCAATAAGGAAGCGCACCATTTCCTCGTTCCCAGCAACTACTGCAGTCTGCAGAGGAGTTCCGTAGAGCCGACAGCTTCCATTTACGTCGTCGCCATTTTCAAGTAATGCTATCACTTCTGCGAGGTCTCCCTCTGTCACAGCATGGGCTATGGCGTCTCCGGGTAATGTATAAGTCATCTTCATCGTCTTTGCAAGCTCGCGTTCTTCCTCGCGCCAGGTGTTGTCGCCTTTCTCAGCTTCTGAACACGACGTGAAGCACGGTCGCCTAATGAAGTCGTTGATATCCCACGGCTCTTGAATCGTGGAGGCATGCGCCCAGATGTAGGTCATTGCCTCTATACTTCTAGGCCTGCCATCTTTCAATTCGATATCCACCACAACATTGTGCCGCCTAAAGTGCTCTTGTGGCGGCTCATCCTCCTCTGTGTCGGAGTCACTGGATCCTCCCCTTCTGTCTCCTATTCTCATGGCAGCAGACTTCTGAAAGGATGAAGATTGGCATCCTTTCAGGGGAAACATTTGATCGCAAGATTTAAGGACTTCCTCCGTCAGGCCAAAGACCAAGAAACCCTGAACGTGACCAGGAAACATCTTCGGTAAGAGGCTCTTAGAGACTTGACTCATCAGGCGGGACTCCTGGATCGCAGCACACCTAAGTCCTTGTGGCTGCCAGCGATCGAACCCTTTCAGCACCGCGGGGGTCATGATCTCAGCCACACGTGTCAATGAGGTGTTCGCTCGAGCCCAATCTCGTGGGTCAGGTACCAGACGTCTCTGGTACCGTGAGGAGTAGATACCTCTAATTGATCTGTTGGCTTGAGCTTTCAGTATACTCGGAAACATGAAGCTACCATACACAAAGAGCGGTATGATCAAAGGTGAGAATCTAGAGCGCGGCACCATAGCATCTATCTCGGCGCTAGTGAACCGATTTGTGCCTGCGAGAACGTAGGATGGGACTCTGCTAGATTCAGGTAGTGATCCTTTGCCTTTATCTTTCGCTTCTTTGCCTATCGAAGGGAGCGACAAGGGCTCAGGCACGATATAATCAGCGTCGTGGCCTTCATCTTCTTCTGGAGCTGGTGCCTCTGTGGGCTCTGGGCGTCTGTCGTTGGGAAGCAAGCTGAATCTCTCGTTCTCAACCTTGTTGAACGAGACGCGCTTTCCCGTGGCATTTTCCGGCTTTCTGTCCGTGTTATGCTCATTGTCGCGGCTTTGTGGCGGACCTTTACCCAGACCCGGTCTCTGGTCTTGGCTCTTCGGTGTATATCGATCTCCAGGCCGCTGGTTTCGGCTCGATGTTTCAGCTCCCGGATTGGTACTTGGAGCTTCGAATATCTGATTGTGCGCTACTGCAGGCTTCGCTGATCTGGTGGAATTGGCTTTCTCGGAACTCAGGCTGTCATAGCTGGGTGGTGTGGGAGTCTTTTTGTAGTTTTGAGAAACCAAAACTGCGGTCTTTGTTGCATTTGTAACGTCTCTTGGGCTAGTGTCCTGCGCAGAGCTACCATGATGGTTATCGTCAAGTAAATTGCTCCAAGAGAAGTCATGCGTTTCATGAGCGGATCTGTAATGCTTGTGTAGTGCTTCTTTGGTATTAAGAGGCTGTCGGTTCAGGTTGGAGGGACAGGCCGGCCATTGGCAGTAAAGGACCGAAGACATGGCACTTGATGAGGTTAGCGTGGTAGGCTCCCACAGGACTGAGAAAATGAACCTTTCCTTGAGCTCAAGGAAGCTCAGACCTCTTCCATATGTCTTGTCCCTCTTCGTAAAAGTTTCTGAGGGTAGCAACCGTTCCTTATAGTTCAATGCTGGGATCTCACCGCTTTCATTGACAGCATCTACATCGTTCCTGATCTTCAAATAGGCTTCAGAGTCTTCAGGTGGGGATGATGAACCTCGTATGGTTGGCTCGTTGCTGGAGCTGTCCTCTGCTGGCTCTGGACCGATGAACTGTCTTGTATTCTCCTCATTTGTTATAGTTTTACAGGAAGGCGACAAGTAGTTGAATCGCTCCAATGGATCGTCAATATTTCCCTCCGTATATGACGGGGGCAGATCATCGTAGGTTGACTCGACCGTCACATCATCATTCCCACAACACATGCCATAGAAAGCGTGTCTAGTTTCAAGATTCAGTATGCAATTTACGACTTGCTGGGCTGTTGGCCGATCTTTTGCAAGCTTCTGCAACATCCAAGGTATCAATTCCTTCAAAGGTTCGGTATCGTCCCGGCTCTCAGACTCGTTCTCTAGTTTCTTAATCCACAGGCTGGTCGCTTCTTGATTCGCCCAGAAGTATTCGCTCTGCGTACCGTTGTCGCTAAAGAAAGCCTTCATCTCCCTGATCACTCGGTTGTTTAGCACAGTGGTCAACTCCAGGAAGCAGCAGCCTAGAGACCAGATGTCTGATGATGTCCGGCGCTCCTGGAAACTTTCAGTGAGCGGCTGTGTCTCGGTGTAAGACAATTTAGAACAGGATCACCAACCTCATGATCAGCCACCTCGGGTGGACAATATCTTGGTGTGTAAGCAGGGACTGTGCCGACAGTTGTGCTCCTATCACCGTCGCTCCAATGCATAGAAGTTCCAAAATCAGTGAGAAAGACATCTGTGCCTCTAACGAGAACGTTGGCAGGTTTAATGTCCTTGTGTCTGATTTGATTGTTGTGGAGGTAGAGGACAGCACTCGCCAGACAGCCATAGAATCTACGAATACAGATTTGCCGCTGGCGAGCATCCATCTCACGATTTAGATATGTGGCAAGGTTCATGTCTGCAACAGGGTACATAATGAGGCCCACCCATTTTGGATCTGTATATGACCTGCAATGATCTCGAAGTCAGCCTTACTTCTTGCGCGACAAATGATAAAGATGTGAGACATCTTTCGGATAGAGTGGCTCGAATTATTGCGCAGAAAGGCCCCAACGGAGATGAAAAGGCTCTGAAAAGTACGCACCCAATCAGCCGGACTAGATGCCTATGTCGTAGTAGTTTCAGCGTTTTAAGTTCTTTCTCAAAGTTGGCAATGTTGATTTTGTCGCGCTTGAATGATCGCCCTCTCGGTATACGTTTCCGCGCATAGTCCTTCAGGCTCAGTCGGCTCCAGACATGATCTACCTGACCAAAGCCGCCATCTCCGAGCTCTTTGAGACTCTGAAAATAGTCATCGGCACTCTTGGGACAATACAGGTGGTTGCCTCCCTTTTCAAGGTCTGCTGCGTGTGTTCTAAGGACAAGATTCTGCAAATCTAGGAACCTTCGTCGGGCCTTTTCACCTTTCACAGCATTTGGTAGGTTTTCTTCTGTATAAGGAAGGGAGAAATCGGACAGATGGTCAGCAATGAACGCGTCGATAGCATCTATAGACTCTGTCATTCGGAGTAACGTGAAAGTCCTTGGGCGTAGGCTCCATTCGCTCTTGCCATGGAGTCTGAGGAGCTCTTGGATGCGGATGAAGTCCGCATCTCGGAATGGATCTCTTGGTGGTGGCCCTTCTTTGCCGACTGAGGGTGGGATTATCCGGTTGAGTGCCCGGTTAAAGTCACTCGGAGAAATGAACCCGGAGGTCAAGTCATTGATTTTATTGCCGAGAGCTGTAGTAGCGTTCGTCGTAGCGGTTCTAATGATCTCGTTCGCAAATTGGCGAACTTTTTCACTACACTGATAGCTATCTCTTCTTTGTAAACTCATTGCCGCAGCGGGTTCGGCGGAGTGACAGCCCGTCCTTCATGCATGAGAATTTTGCAGGTCAATTGGTGACTGCTCTCTTGAGTGAGCTCTGTGCTTTCTTGGCGAGCGATCCTGAAGTAATTCATTGTTCCACTCACAATTGTGGCTTCATCCAGGTTGCGCAAAACAAAAGGATGATGGCGCGACCGACCCTTGAAACGAGGGAGAGAAGAGGGATTGTAGCTTGTGTCAGAAGATTTGCTGAACGGAGGGAAATGCAACGCCTTAGGTCAACACTGTGCCTTGTCACCAGCTTTGATGCGGCTGAAGATTGCGGATTAGGTTTGTTGATAATCCTCCTCACAGCCCCACCTCAGCCCCAGCTCTACCCTTTTAGGTCCATGTACAGCCGCTTGTGTAGGAACTTCGGACTTGACAACAAACGATGATGCAATGAAATGTCAAGTGCTCGACACCTGGCCTGCCAGACTTGTGTAGCCAACGTCGTTCCATGACTTCGTCGGGGCTCCCGGCCCTCTTGACTGTCAAGTTAGTGGCGATCTTCCTTGGCTCACCAAGACATGAGGCGCCAAATTGCCCCACTTCAGACGAAAGACCCTTCTAGCCACGCCTTTTTCTTGGCAATTCGGACCACTGTTCGATCGATCTGAGCCCGGGCGACCGTGCCGTATAATCATGATACCATCCCAATAATTCGTTTACGAAGAAGCCCCTTGAATCGACGTTGGACTTTCACGGGTGAATTGATGCCAATCGTACAGTGAAGCGATATGGATCCGATCTCTGCCGCTGGTATTGGATTAGCCGTTGTTCCAGTGGTCATCCAGGTTTTTGCAGGATGTATCAAAGGTACGTGATAAAATCGATCGGGTCCTCCACGCTGAAATTGTCAGGATATCAAATCCTTGCTGAGGTAGAGGACATGCCGGCTGCCTACCAGCACCTCCGGGTCCGTTTGCGTGTCGAGCAGACCCGGCTCCTTAATTGGGGAGAGAAAGTCGGTCTTGTAGAGCAGCTGTTAGATCATCCCAGCAAAACGCTTCAACTAGACCGAAACCTCGTGTTTGACATACTGCTGGAGATTCAAGCCCTCTTTAAGGACTGTGTGAAGATCACCAACAAATATGATCATATGGTGCCTGTGAAACAGCATCCGGCACAAGTGGAAGCATCGTTTGACCGAAGGTTTCCGAGAGGCACCAATGCAGTTCTAACCAAGATCTTGAACATTGTAGAGAAGGCTCCACAGGCGGGCGGGCGCCTCAAGTGGGTGATGGTCAAGCAAGAAGCCTTCAAGGCTACCCTTGAAAAGCTTATTGGCTACAACGACGCCATTGAGGGCTTGTTGGACAGGACCTCAATAGGTCAACTACATGAAATGCAACATCAAACGTACATGGTGATGCTGCAGCTGAACAGCAAGGTTGATGAGCTAAAGCAGATGTCAATGGCAATGCAGGTGAAAACACAACCACTAGACCGACAGACACTCAATGGACTATCGAGAGCCCCTACCTTAGTTGCCGGGCAAGATGATGCCAACGCCAGTCTATCTAGGCTTGCAGAATTCAAAGCACGTCAAAGCCAAGTTGAACAAGACAATTCGAGCGTCGATCTGAAACCTATCAGAGCTGATGCAGTTGTGATCATGTCATCGGATTCAACTCGTTCCGAGGCTGTCTACCTTGAAAAGTCCGTTTGGATAGAATGGAAGGCTTACGTCCTCGATCATCATTCCCCGTCTGCGTGGGATAGAATGATTGAGGATCGAGTCAAGCAGCTCGCAAACTTACTCGGTTCTTCAGGCAAGCCCAAGGAGTTCAGAGCACCGCAGTGCCTTGGTTATATCGAAAAGAAATCCGAGGAAACGCGAAGCTTCGGTTTCGTATACGACAAGCCAGGCGACGCGACATCTGCAACCAAGCCAATCTCATTGTTGGAGCTAATTAGAACCACGAAGATGCCTTCACTTACCCAACGCAGAGCACTAGCTCAAGCAATCTCGGAGAGCCTGATGTACTTACACTCGGTAAATTGGCTGCATAAGGGCATTCGGAGCGACAATGTCGTCTTCTTCGTTCAACCAGGCTCCAAGGCAGTACTCACGGAGCCTATATTGTCAGGTTTCGAGTATGCACGACCTGACATCACGGGGGAGATGACAGAGCCGACACCCAGGTATTCAGAGAACGATGTCTACAAACATCCTCATACGCTCAGCATCGCCAGACCACGATCGAAGAAGTCGGATGACGTCTATAGCATGGGTGTCGTCTTGATTGAGATTGCCCATTGGAGGAGCATTGCGGATATGGTGGGTCTGCCCAAGGAGACCAAAGCCGCTAGAGCGATGGTAAGAAAGGTCAGGGGCATATTGCTTGAGCGTGAATCTCAAGAAGGCGTTGAGGGCGTAGCAGGGGATTTGTATGGAATGGCGGTCCGCAAATGCTTGGTCGGGGGCGAAGAACTTGGATTGGCCAAGAACGCTGACGAAACGGATCCGGAGGTTGGAGCCGCCATGCACGAGACGTACTCTAAGGAAATTGTGGGGAGGATACGTGACATGAGAGTCTAGCGATGACAGGGTGCCGTTGGCCTAAACAAGATCCAGTGGAGTCTAAGATTCCTCATTAGGTATCCTAGACGATAGAGGTTGATTCTGGTTGAGGGGCAGGTATGGAAAGATGATGCCAGCGCATTCGGGGCTTGCTCTCACTTCCGTAACCGACTTTACCAAGGCAGATAACTTCGCCCTAATGCAGCAGCTAGGATCATTGATTGCTAAATCCGTAATTAGGGTGTCCGCTCGGTTAAGCACCTTGGCACATTTCATGGGAAGTAAGGGACAACTTTGAGCAAAGTTGATCATGCTTCTCTGTTAAATGCAGACATATCAAGCACACTTCATGGCGGCCGAACTTCGGTAAACTGCGATACTAGTGTGCAGATCCACCGCCGTTGAGGCCCAAATAGCACGTTGGAAGCAGCTCCTAGCTCTCATCTGCGTCTATCGGTTCTAAATGATTCCCTAAATAGTACTAAGATAGTTATCATCAGGCCCAATTTTATTGGTATATGATGTCCATATTCAAAATCAATCCCACTGGAAGTCGTCAAAGTCGCCAAGTGTCCCATCTCCCATCTCATCTCCTCCATTTGTGTCCAATTCAAAATTTACCCCAAAAAGCTCGTCGAAATTTGTAGTGTCTGCGGGAATAGTGTCCACCGGGTTTGAGGTAGATGCGCCCATATTTGCAACAGGCGCTCCTTCTGTATTCTCTGGTTGATTGGATGTGGCGGGCATACTAATGTTCGAAAAATCAGTGTCGGCATTGACAAAGTTCTCCAAGCCAGGCAACAAGCTGTTAATGTCTTCGTTCGAGGTCGAAGCTAGATTCGTTATATCCGTGTTACTCATGTTGTTATCCAGAAGCGTGTTGTTGTTCAAGATGTCATGGTTCATAGTGGCGTCCATAGAGAATCCAATATCTTCGAAATTTATATCGTCACCGCCCACGAGCTCAGTGTCATTGAACATGGACTCAAAGTCAAGATCAGAGGCGTCGGGCAAGTCCAATGAGGCCTCATGGGCAGGTGGCGCATCTGATGGCTGCTTCTCGGCACTGTTCGCCTGGTTGTCGGTGGTTGTGATCGTGTCTGATGGCATAGTGATTGCCAATCCTGCAGAATTCTCTGAATCTTGTGGCATGCCTTGCTCAGTGCCGATAACTTCGCCCTCGCTAATCTTGCCTTGCGAACCTTCTTGCAAGATCAGCGGATCGGCCTTTGCAGAATCTCCCACTATCAGCTGATCCTCTCCGTCAGGTCCTTCCATCCGAACTGCAGAAGCGCTCCCATTCGACGCATCGACATTTTGCTGATTGGTGTCGTTAATTGCTTTTGCTGGGCTGCTAGGAGAAGGAATGCCCAGAGCACGATCTCTCTCGCGATCGCGCTCAGCACGCTTCTTTCTTATCAGTCGAAGATCACGCTCCATGACTGCTTTGGCTTGGAGCTAGAATCTACATCAGCTTCTCCTCTTCAAAGCTCTGCAACAGATCTTGCTGATGTGCAGACCATCACTAGAAGCGCTTTAAGATAATGCTGGACGTACGATTTCGATTTCGATCTCATCAAGAGCGTCATGAAATCTTTGATTAGCAGAAGTGACAATTCCAGTGATTTTCCTTCCCGTAAGACCAGCTTGCTTGAGGTTGCGCGATTCCGGATCTCGGAGAATGTTCGAGGTTTGTAGAAGCTGCGGAGGATAAGTATGATCTGTATGTAGCTGTCATATGGGGCTCACCACAAGATTCAGCATTGCTGGCAACACCTCCATGGGGTGTTGGGGGCTCTGCATGTCCGCCATCGCACGATACGTAGATTGACCTCTGGATATAATCAGGAATGCGATGACCTTGTTCTCATCTGGATTTCTCCACAGCTGTGACTTTCGTATCAGAAGCCTTGATAAACGAGATTTATGCAGCCTGGAAGTTGATAGATAATTAATGATAGGAGGATAGTCAGGCTCGTCAGGGTGAATCTTTGAATAGCTGGACCCTGGACTGACACGTGATGAACCCAGCCCACTTTGCCAAGCCGGCTAATACCTTCTTCGACTAGGCCTCCCGAAAGGAACCAAACCTGGATGAAGGAAGACACGGAGACACGCAAAAGGACGAAGATTCCATTCTGTCTTTACCTTTTCGCGCCTTGATGAGTATCTTGTAGTGAAGGGCAGTGTCCATTCCCCCAAGTCGCTAGTGTATTGTAAGCCTCCAGGTAAGGTATAGACATAGCAATATCTAGTCAGGTACCCTGTCACACCATACCTTTCGGGGAATAGCTGCGCAGCCCTAAAACCTGTGGGCAGGAGCTCTAGGAAAAGTCCCACCTCCCGCGCTTCGACCTCCCTCATTCAACATATCACAACACCACCTTGGGCTCCAGGAACTTGAGCGGCTTTTCCCTCTCTTTCCTTCGTCTTTTTTCTATCTCCTTGGTTCTCCTTCTTCTTGTGCGATTGCTTCGTCGCTCTTCCTTGCTAAGCACTCAGTGAATCTCGCCCGTCCTTGCCCATCAGCTTTTCCTGCGCAGATAACTTCGCTGGCGTTGTCAGGACTCGCCTGCATAGAAACGACTCGACGACATTGTATCATTGAGCCTTGACGAATCCTTTGCGCACATCGGACCGCTGCAATTCCTTCAATTCTCTCTCACGCCGTCCAGCCTCGAGGTAGCCAAGCAAGCATACCTGAGCCGCCTTCACGTTGATCCTTAAAACACTTGAAGCTTGCTTTCAGATTTTCCAGATGGCTGAGATCAAGACAGAGAGCATGCAGACCACATCTACGATGTCCTTACCGCCACTACCGCAAACCTTCGCGGGTGCCCCAGGGCAGCAACCGTATGAAAATAACAGCACGACGAATGGCCAAGGAAACCCTGCTCACATGCCGCCTCCACCACTTCCCCCTGTGGTCATCCCACAAAATACAAACCCCATACCTACTGCTATGACCTCGCCTGGGGGTGACTCAACTGGAATGATGTCGCCATCATCAGGCTCTGGAAGCTTCGTCCGTCGCGCTGCCCCAGAGCCAAACAAGCGTGCGTTGTACGTAGGGGGACTGGACCCAAGAGTCACAGAGGACATTCTTCGCCAGATATTTGAGACGACAGGACATGTGCAAAATGTGAAGATTATCCCGGACAAAAACATGGGAGCTGTAAGTACAGACTTGTCCTTACATGTGATAGCGGCTTGTGAAGCCTATGTCATGGAGCCAGCGCGTTGAGGCGATGAGGTCAGCCCAGATGCGCACTAGCATCCGAATGGACTGTATCATCTTTGTTTTCATAGAGCTGGCCCGTCAAGGCGCTCAGCCCAATCCGGATATACAAAACCGGTGATAATATCCTCTGTTTGCTTCTTCACCCTCTTCGCTTATTCTCGCATGATTTTCCTCGAATTCACAAAATCCTGAACGTTCAACACTTATACATTGCTGCACTTGCTCCATTGCTCCATTGCTAACCACGCTCAAGTCTAAGGGTTTCAACTACGGTTTCATCGAATACGACGATCCAGGTGCAGCAGAACGCGCTATGTCGACTCTCAATGGTCGTCGGGTTCACCAAGCCGTAAGTACAGAGCTCGACTGAAATATCTGCAGGACACGACTACAGCATTCATTGCTAATCAATCGTACAGGAGATCCGCGTCAACTGGGCCTACCAATCAAACAACTCCAACAAAGAGGACACTTCTAACCACTTTCACATTTTCGTGGGCGATCTCAGCAATGAGGTCAACGATGAGGTCCTACTTCAAGCATTCTCAGCCTTTGGATCCGTTTCCGAAGCTCGTGTCATGTGGGACATGAAAACAGGTCGCTCTCGTGGCTATGGCTTCGTGGCATTTCGCGACCGTGGTGATGCCGAGAAGGCTCTGAGCTCCATGGACGGCGAATGGCTTGGATCTCGTGCCATTCGTTGCAATTGGGCCAATCAGAAGGGCCAACCTTCGATCTCACAGCAGCAAGCCATGTCGTCCATGGGAATGACTCCTACAACTCCATACGGCCATCACCACTTTCCCACTCACGGTGTCCAGAGCTACGAAATGGTCGTTGCGCAAACCCCACAATGGCAAACCACGTGCTATGTCGGCAACCTTACTCCTTACACGACTCAGAACGACCTCGTTCCGCTTTTCCAGAACTTCGGTTTTGTTGCCGAGACACGCTTCCAGTCTGATCGTGGCTTTGCTTTCGTCAAGATGGATACGCACGAAAACGCAGCAATGGCCATCTGTCAGCTGAGTGGCTACAACGTCAATGGTCGTCCTTTGAAGTGCAGCGTAAGTGTTAGCCCCAAACCTCCCAAGCTGACCTTCTAACCATGCTTGGCATAGTGGGGCAAAGATCGTCCTCCTACTGGCCAATTCGACGCGTACTCGCCTCAGCAGCCTCACACCCCTAGCTTCAACCAGCCTTCACCCGCATATGGCTTTCCACAGTATGGCGGTCCTCAAACCATGACACCTCAAGGCGGTCCTCATTCTGCTGGTCCTATGCCAGGCTATGCTAATCAACAATCCCCAATGGGAGGCCCAAGCCCAGCTGGCCGTGGTTACCAGAGCTACGGAGGTCAAGGTGGTCCGGCCATGCCTCCCCAAGGGTACGGTCAGATGCCCAATAGCGCCGGAGGTGTACCTCCTGGTAGTGCTGGTGGATATGGACGTCCTGATCAGATGCAAGGCGGTTACGGTGGCCCTCCAAGCGCTGGCGGATATCCTCCTAACGGTCAAGCTGGCAACTATGGCGGGTATCAGGGCTAATTGACTGTTCAAATCTACGACGAGCTTCCGGACCGGCTCTATGATGAAGTCCGACATCCTGCGCTTTCTCATCTCGATCCAACTTTCAGCCTGTGCGCCAACCGTCAGGATAAGTCGTTAATACAATGCTCTTCCGGACTCTTCAAAATCATCTAAAGATCATGCGATCCTTTCTCTCAGAACATCCTTCAGCATCCGTCTCAGTGTCCACAAAACTCATCCACACAGTTCGTCCACACTTTTCGTTAAAGCAATTCATCAGCACAATTCGCGAATACAAACCACGATGATCGGGCGGCACGACTTTACAGCATCAGGTCTTGGCTACACGACGCAAACTCCAATCGCTCAAATGTACCTTCAGTACCACCCCTTTTTAATGTTTCCATAGTATGGCGGTCTCTACTTTCAGATGATGTGAGCGTGGTTAGGGACGGTGGACAGAAAAAGCTTGCAATACTTTCCCTTCAGTGTAGCAGAAGTCTTCGTGATCATACTGCAGCGTTGGATGAATAACGAATTTCATTCGTGTTCATGTTAGGCCCAGAATCGTTCACAATACCCAAATGTACCTTATCATTCATGCGTTCAAATATCATTCGATCAACATTCAAATTCTAGGCTGCGCCAACGATTAGACGGTGTTGACCAGCGTCACCAACCTTCAGTAGGCAGCTATAATATTCCTTAACCCTATACTCTCGAATTATCCATAGCGTACAGCTCCTACAGACTTCGAAATCTGAGATTGGCTACGATCTTCCATAAGGAGATCGGCCTTCAAGGGTGACCAGTCCACAGCCTGTGAACCGCAGAAGTACTCCTCTGACTAGCAACTGCCTGGCTGCACACAAAAAGAGCGTGGAGTCTCATCACCATTCTCAACGTAACACGTACCACTCACACCCAACCTCACCACCTCTAGCGGGACCTGCGTCCAACCCCGCCAAGACTCGTCACGCTAGGAAGATTCCTGGAATCTCAAGTCTTGGCGCCTTTTGAAATGCTACGACATTTCCTCCAACCACTTCAACGTGTCTTCGCCAAACACCATGACCAGATCACGAATACACCCCCGGACGCACTTCGTTCCCTGAGCCACCACCACCACCACCATGAGCAGCCAAAAGTTCGCGCGCATTGCGCGCCCCTCAAACCTCCGCTTTAACCTCGCGCGCCGATACCTGCATCACCAACCAGCCTCAATAGCAGCCGGTCTCCACCCAGTCCAAACACGCCATGCCCTTCGACATGGACGAAGAAGAGGATGGCCGTTTGGAGCATACTCGTTACATAATGTGAATGTGCCTGCCGTGCGAAACGCATCTTTTGCACGAATACTACCCAAGCTGGCCGTTAAGCTTATCAGGATACCGGCTATGTTTGGGGCTGCTATGATAGGTGGACTGGCATATTTACAGTACCAGGCTACGCAGGCGGGGAACTATGCGATGGATGTGCTGGGCAAGGGAAAAGAGTGGCTGGGTAGCACTGCTGAGGGGATATTCGGGGGCGCGAAGGGGGTTGCGGAGCAGACGAGGGCGGGGTGGGAAAGGACGAGGGAGGGGATTGAGTGGCCGGGTTGGATGAGGGAGATGATTGAGGGGAAACAGGGGGGTGAAGGAGGAGGAAGTGGAGGGGGTGGGCCAGGTGGAGAGCCGCCGAGGCAGAGTAGAGCTGGGGCTGCTGCTGCGGCGGCGGGTACGGGGGCGGCGTTTGGGTATACGCAGAGTCCGGAAGAGGACGAGAGGAGTGGGGTGCAGAGTGCGAGGGATGATCAGATGATGGTGCTGACGAAGAAGATGATTGAGATTAGGAGTATATTGCAGATGGTTGGGCAATCGAGCGCCCTTGTCCTGCCATCGATTGTGGTGATTGGATCACAGTCCTCGGGGAAGAGTTCGGTGTTGGAAGCTATTGTGGGCCATGAGTTTCTGCCAAAGGGATCGAATATGATTACTAGGAGACCGATTGAACTTACGCTTGTCAATACACCGGACGCACAAGCGGAATATGGCGAGTTTCCGGCGCTGGGACTGGGCAAGATTACCGACTTTGCGAGTATTCAAAAGACGCTTACGGATCTGAATTTGGCTGTGCCCGCGCAGGATTGTGTATCTGACGACCCGATACAGTTGAGCATTTACTCGCCTAATGTGCCGGATCTTTCGTTGATCGATTTGCCGGGTTATATTCAGGTCTCGGGACTTGATCAGCCACTGGAGCTGAAGCAAAAGATTGCGGATCTGTGTGACAAGTATATCCAGCCTCCGAATGTCATACTGGCTATCTCAGCTGCGGATGTTGATCTTGCCAACTCGACGGCGCTAAGGGCGAGTAGGAGGGTAGACCCGAGGGGTGAGAGGACCATTGGAGTCGTGACGAAGATAGATTTGGTGGAGCCTGAGAGGGGTGCTAGTATCTTAAGTGATCGAAAGTATCCTTTAAGGCTTGGCTATGTCGGCGTTGTCAGCAGAGTACCGCCAACATCGGGCGGGCTATTCTCAAGAGGAAGTGGCAACATCACGACTGCTATCACTAGGAACGAGAATGCTTTCTTCTCCGCACATCCACGGGAGTTTGGTCCGGAATCAGAGCTGGCTGTTGGTACTACCACACTACGTAAGAAGCTGATGCACGTCCTGGAGCAAACGATGGCTGCCAGTCTGCAAGGGACGAGTGATGCCATACACCAAGAACTTGAGGAAGCTACGTACGAGTTCAAGGTACAGTACAACGACCGGCCCTTAAGCGCCGAGTCGTATCTTGCGGAAAGCCTGGATGCCTTCAAGCACTCCTTCAAAGAATTCGCGGAATCCTTTGGTAGACCTCAGGTCCGAGAGCTGCTGAAAGAAGAACTCGATCAGCGGGTGCTAGATCTTCTAGCCCAACGATACTGGAACAAACCCATCTCAGACTTGACACCTGCCCCTATCGAACCTGACCCCATCAGCGATCTCCCCAAAGCCAACCCCGAATCCCTCTACTGGCACCGCAAACTCGACGCCTCATCCTCTTCACTTACGAAGCTGGGCATCGGCCGCCTCGCTACTACCGTTGTAGCAAACGCTCTCCAATCCGAAGTCGACCGCCTCATCAACACCTCCACATTCGCCTCCCACCCTTATGCTCGCCAGGCCATTATAGACGCATCATCAGGTATACTTAATGAGCGGTTCTATAGCACAAGCGACCAAGTCGAGAATTGCATCAAGCCGTACAAGTACGAAATCGAAGTTGAAGACAATGAGTGGGCCAAAGGCAGGCAAAACATCGCTACCGTGCTAAAGAATGAGCTCAAAGCATGTGAGGCTGCGGAAAATAGTGTGGAGAGCGTTGTTGGTGGAAAGAGGAAATTGAAGGATGTTATGGGGTTTATTGACCGGGTGAGGAAGGGGGAGGTGGTACTGGAAGGTGATGGCGTTGGTGGTGGTGGAGGTTTCAGTGCTTCATTGCTGGCTAAAGGTGTGCCTCCATATATCGAATTCTCATACTCTGGCTCTGGCTAATGCAACACAGGCCGAGAAGCAGTCTTCCTGCGCGACCGAGCCTCCATCATCCAGATGCGCCTCGCCGCCCTAAAGTCCCGCCAATGCTCCACCAAAACAAACAAATACCACTGTCCCGAAATCTTCCTCGACGTAGTCGCCGATAAACTCACCTCCACAGCCGTCCTCTTCCTTAACGTCGAACTACTCTCCGAGTTCTATTACAATTTCCCACGCGAGCTCGACACTAAACTAGGCCGCGGTCTTCCACCAGAAGAGGTAGAAAGATTCGCGAGAGAAGACAAGAGAATAGCGAGACATTTGGATGTGGTGAGGCGGAAAGAGATGTTGGAATTGGTGTTAGCGAAGATGGAGAGTTTAAGAGACTTGGAGGGGAGGGAGAAGAGGAGGGTCGAGGACAGGGAGACGAAAGTCAAAGGGGCAAAGAAGCAGAGGGAGAGGGGTTGGGGCTTGTTTTAGTACGCATCCTTGCAGGCTGCCCGAGGAGGGACTATACTCGGCTGATGATATGGTGCAAGGCCAGGCGTTGTGAGATGAGAAGCATGGAGCATTCTGGATTTTCGAGCGCGTCTGTCTAGCAATACCCCGACTCATTCTATAAGGTTGTCAATTGTTTCTACCTATGAGCTGTGACCTTGTCCAGGATATGCTAATGAGCCTGACTGTCATGTTTATACCTTATGACTACCTTTGCACGTTCGGGCGTAGCCTGTCACTTCATGTTCTGCATCCTGACCCCAGTCCATACTAAGTGTCTCAACTTTCTAGCTCTGAGCACAAGGTTGGGCAGCTTGTTCACTACCGCGCTCAAGGCCATCTGAGCCACTGCCCCTTTCGGATAAGTGTCCAGACATTGAGTATTAAACGTCGCGGACTTTCATGGAATCTGACAGCGTTGATTCTAAGCTTCCAACAGCACTTTGAGTGTTGAACATCGCCAGCACTCCAAAAGACCCGTGCCGACAGCGTCAGATCTGAGGCTATAAAGATCGGAATCAAGGGCCTTGTTGACGATGCGCAACGTTCAAAGTCCCGAAATCTCGGAATATATGATCTCGTTTGGGGTAGGTCGTGGAAGTTTGGGTGTTGGACGTTGGGGAATTCCTAGGTGACAAGGTCCTTGATTGCGGGCTTCACGTCCTGTTTGGGATAGGGTTGGGGACTTTAGGCGTTGAACATCGTGGAAACTCTATGCATCAAGGTCCTTGATTGCTCAAACCATACCAAGATACAACGTATCAACAGAATATAGTCAGCCTTGCGAATGCCCGTTTCTACATTCAAGGGAACAGCTCTAGTGATACATACCCTTTCCACTTGCGCCAGAGCGGTTTGAAGGCATGTCCAATTACGTTTCATAAGCACTCGATAGAGTCAAGCTCGGATGACCTCGACCACGAGATCCGACGTCGATGCGGTATGAGTTGGTTCGCCAAAGGATCTCTAGCCTCTCCGCATCCGCAGCATATAATTTTGATGCCTTGGCATGGGTGAGAGAAGCGTTTTGATTACGTATATCTCCACGTCTGGGTGCTATTGCATGACCTTGACGGCTCCCTAGTACAGCTTTGGTAGGAGGATAGGATGATCTTTATCTTGAATGACCAACAACGTGCTCTACATGCACCAAGTTGAAGAAGACTTTTAGCTTACGAAAATTGTTACAGATTTCTCAACAGAGCCGACTTCTCCCCAAGGTAGCCTCCGATAGCCTCCCCACATTTCCAGAAGAGCAAAACAGACAGGCTACTAAAGTACAACCCCTTCAACAGCCATAATAACATCTCATACTTTGGGCCCCGTTCAGATTCCCCAAGCAATGCGTGCCATGTTGATTCCCCGAATCCCCAATCTGGTTCTGACAATTTGAATCCGAATACGCAACGCAATCCACTCCGGTGATCGTATTCCCTGCAACCTTGATGCTGGAAAAGCTGGAATACTGGAAGCAATGGCCGGTGCAGTCAGGCTTGAAGCTGCCAAGGGATAGGCCGCCGGTGCAGTCGTTGTCGCTATAGTAAGTAACGCAGGCGTGACTGTCGCAGGCAGCGCGTTTCTCGACGACGGATGAGGGGTGGGTGAGGATGAAGGGGAGAGTTGCGAGGGTTGTGAGGATTAAGAGCGTGGGATACTGCATTTTTGGTGCGCTTTCGGCTTGTTTCGACTCGAACTTGCAGGAACAAATCAACGGTTTAAGTGAAGTTATGCTTAGGCCACAGAGATATCAACTTGAAAAGCTGATGGGGCTTTGAACCGGAATGTGTATCAGAGGCTTGGGTGTAGAAGGGTTGCTGTGAAGATTCTGTAGTGACCTTGGGGTCTTATATTCGAGGCCAAAGTTTGTTCGAGCTCATGCACTTGGAAGATTCGAACTTTATCTGCATGGTGCTTACAGAATTCATCTTCTAAGCTTACCTCACCGTCGCGAACGCCTTGGTCGCTTTGTAAGCGGATGATGTTACTAAGATTCAAGAGGTGACTAAGGATGTGGGATGGAGTAGTGAAGAGGCACTGAGTGTACAGTATTCGGGAGAGGTTTTTAATCTGCGTCTGGGTTATGTTCATGAGCGTCAGGATTACAAGCATCCAACCCAGCAAAACGATATGGGCTCGAGAATCAGCTGCAGACACATCACAGACAGTGCAAAGACGTGCAGTCTAACATCTAAGAGTGTCGCACTAAGAAGGTGGACGTACACAACATATAGATTTGCCCGGCTGGCTGAGCCCAGAAGTATCCTAAAGCTGTGAATATCTGGCCAGGACGAATCAAGTGTCCCAGGTTCAATGTGCGTCTCGATGCACGCTGGACTGGGTAACCACTGCGAACGATTACCTGAGCATCCGACATTTGCGCGAATACAAAAGAGGAAAGTATAAGAGAGACTCGGTACCGAATGCACGTCATCGCATAAACTCAAAAGATAGTCTAACTACTGTTAACGTATAAAGATGTTTAGAGTGTTCTATTGCTTCATTCCCACCTCTCAGCGATTCAAGTTCGGTAAACAATGCCAGATATCGTTGAGCTAAGGACGCTAAGCACTGTGCTCCGGTGACAATGTTGACATAGTACCAATATGCTTCTAGAACAGCGGACCGTGTATAGGACGCAAGCATTGATCACGAAAATTTCAAGAAGCATGCGAACCAGATGGCTGAACCTTCCAACGTAATCTGCATCATTTGGCCGTACAGTCCCGCTAGTAGGCCAGAAGCGAACATCAAGAGAAACTCAACAACAATCAAGGATCATATGATGATGTACATCTTGATGAGTGGTCTTACATGCATCCACCGATTCCTAGAAGAGTAGAATGCCGCGATAATGGATGGAATGATTCATCTTTGCGCATAATCGAGATTGAGGTCACATGCTACTCAAGATTTCCTTCTACGCCATAACATAATATATAAAGACTGGATGCTGCCCAACAGAACACCAGCAAACACCAGCAAACACTCGCGCTTCTATAGCCATCTCTCAACTGCAACCTAAATCAACTCACCTTCAGGGCATCGAACGGATTCTCCATATCCGATCATATATACGGAATAAGGTGAATAGTGTCAGCAATCAACATACTAGTCTTAGTTCTTACGGATAATAGCATCGCCATGCGTTCCATCCTTGCCCCAGTGGTCCTCTGTCTTGCAATCCTGGGCCATACCCACCCAACCGCCTCTGATGCATTCAACGAGACATTGTACCCCCGCGATGGTGACTCGACACTCGAAGCCCGTGGATCATGCGCCAATGGTGGCGGTGAGTGCGTGACCTACTATTCAGGCCAGAATTGCCAGAATCCCGAGGGCAGCTACGTGCCCACTTGCAAGGGGAACTGCTTCCAATACTCCAGCTTCTCCAGCCTGTTCACCTCAGGCAGGACTATAACGGGTACTGGGACTGATTGTGCGGTCTACTCGGACAGTAATTGTCAGAATAAGATTGCGGATACTGGGAATCACGTTTCCAATCAGTGTACCTCGTTTTCGACGGCGAACAGTATGAAATGTTACTTCAATTGTTAAGGCTGGAGGTCATTCTGGTCACTTCAATACTCCCCAATTCACACTTTGTATCACGCACCACGCTCCTTTACTGTATTTAATTAGGCTGGATAGAGGCATAGACCATCAGCCCGATTGCATCTCGGGAGTCTAAATTCTTCGCCCATGCGAAAACAATGGAAACGTCAAGAGTTAGCCCGAGTATGCTACCATAAATTGATAGATGCCTGGCGCAATAATGCCATCAAATACTTCACCACGCTGAAAATCAAGGTCGTATTCAAGATCCCAGACTGGTAGTAGGTTCCAATACAGACTGAAAGCAATTTTTTCTTCTCTGCATACCGTAGTATCTCTTTCTCCCACTGTGCCATTGAGATACTTCCTTTCAGAACGTTCTCCAACACTAGGCAATGCACTGCGGCGTGGTTAAAACTCATACCAGTGTGAAGACGAAGAAGAGTCAGTGCTTCCCCAACTAATACAACCTTTGCGTCGAAAGATGTTACCTTTGTCGCAGCACAGTCATTGACAGTTGAAATGAAGGGCTCGACAGTCTTGTTGACAAGCTCCAGAAATGGCGGGGTGAGGACTTCACCAGCATGCACCTTCTGCTTCGCCCAAGTTTCCGGACGCATTTTACCTATTGGCAGAGTGTTACGGTGTTTGTGGCCATCAACATCAGTCATGTTGTCATTGTAGTCTGGGGTGTCCTTGGGACGGTTGAAATTCCAGACCGAGTTTGGGAGACGCTTCCCCTTCTCAAGGCTGCCGTTCTCGCCAGGCATAGCGTAGCTGCTGGAAGTGAGAACGATTGAGAGTCATGAAACACGAAAGGTGTTGGATCACCCAACTATGTAGCCTCTTCCCATGGCAAAGACGTTCAATCGGTTGTCTGATAGTTTCCTAGTTTCTTCTGAAACCTCTTGCTCGGGTAAAGTGCCTCTCCAAGCAATATGTCTCGAATATTAATGCTACAAGTTTGGCAGTAACCGCTGCCGAATGGTCAAAAAAGCGTCGTCGGCGACAACTACGAAATCTGCATGGACAACGCCGCCTCCACCACTAAGAAGATCGTCAAATTCCACTGTGACGAGGTCGTCGTTGTAGGTTACATTGGTTGCCCTCTTGCGTACATCGTAAACTGCTGTTCCTTCTTCTTCAGACCGCCTCGGTGGCTCTGGACAGAAGTTGCTCTTTAAAGAGTCGAAGTTGGCTCTGAGTCCGTAGTATAAGACGTTCCAGCTGGTCAAATCAATAGGTATGTTCAAGGTATGCTTGATCTTAGCCTGCTTATCAAGCATCTGAGAACCTAGGCAGGCGAAAGCATACGGGCGCGCGTCAAGATTGTGCTACTTCAAGAACTCAAGTCGTTGCGGGCCAGTGCCCATGCCGGCTGCTTGATCGTTCCGCGTGGATGAACGCGTTTGATCCAGAATCCGGACAATGTGGCCGAGTCGTTTGATCATGATCCCGTGCATCGGGCCAGCTAATGAGTCACCAATCTGTTTCACCTCGTTTCAGTTTGTTAGAGTCCTATTGCAATGATGGATGATACTGACAATCACAACGCTCATAGGCTTCTCAACGCCTTTGACGGGGCTAGTCTGGTATGCTGAATCCATGACTGCAAGGTCTGTATATCTTTTCAAGGCTTCTTCAAGAAGCGAATAGAATGTGTTGGCACAGAAACCTGAGCAGGAGGGAAAATCTGTCGACTTATGAGCAGGAGATGTCGCCTAATCTCAATGCCGGTACATGTCCCACGTACGACGCTGGGATACTGCAGGATTCCACCGTCATCCTTCGAGGAAACCCTAATTCCTTGCGTGTCGGGGAACAGACCCCGTACGGAGGCCCGCGGGGTATTAATTGTGGATGAATCATCTGAATACTAGCTAGACCGCCCCGTCCCAAAGTAACAATGCAAGGTTTTTGAATAATGTGAAGTCGGCGCTGAGGAGCGTTACATTCGATCAAGCTCATGGGGATGGCGCTCATCGTTCTGAAGTCAAGTGCAGTCGTACAAAGGTTGTATTATATGGACTTTCCTGAGCGCCGGTCTCAAAGTCATACTATAAGACCCTCGATACCTCAAATTCGGCGCTGAAAAGCGCTCTAATTTAGCGTGCTCATAAGAATGGCGCTCAAAACACTGCCGATAAGTAGCGAGTGTATTGAGGTACACCCACTCAGAGCGCCGGTCCCATAAGCTTGGAGCAAGATCTGAAATTTGTCTAAGATTAGCCATGAGAAGCGCTTGAGTTAAGGGAACAAATTAGTATGGCGCTTGTTAATAGAGGTGTGAATGCAGTCGAACGATGGTAAGCGATTTGTGATATAGAGAAGACACCCTAAGCACTGATCATGCATTTTCGAAACCTAGTCATTCAGTCTCTTCTACTCAGCGCTGCAAAGCGCTTGAACATATCGGGCTCGTGAAGTGGGCGCTTGTCGACGAAGGTATACAGCCGATTGATAGCGATAGATTCGAATACGAGGAAAACGTACAGAGCGCCGGCCTCGAATTGCTGCAGAAATATTGTTGAGTATGCTCAATTCAGCGCTGAGAAGCGCTTGCATGTAGCGTGCTCATGAAGAGGGTGCTTTTCGACAAGAGTATAATTAAGGTCAATTCATAGCAAGCGATTTGTGGTACAGAAGAACCAGTCAAAGCGCCGGCTTCAGATTATCGGAGCATAGTCTTTGAGCTCTCTATACCTAGCGCTGAAAAGCGCTCGCATATGCTAAGCTCGTGATCTGGGCGCTCGCCGATTGGGGTAAAAGCGTGGCCGCTTAACAGCGAGAGGGTTGTCGTACAGAGAAACTACTGAGACCGCCGATCCAGGAGTGGCAGCGCGAGCTCTTCCAAGTTCTCAAAGTCAGCGCTGAGAAGCGCTTGATCGTTACCATTTCGTGGGCTGGGCGCTTGTTATCTGAAATTCAATCGGCCTTGGGAGAATCAAAGTAGGTTGTGTTACGGAAGGACCACGCAGAGCGCTGGTTCCAAATTGACAGCGCATATCTTTTAGGGTCATGAGAGTCAGTGCTGAGAAGCGTATGAGCTTAGAGTGTTCGTAGGTGGGTGTTCACTTACATGCTGTCAGTTGCTAGCAGGGAGTTCACCGTACTATCGGACCACCCATAGCGCTAGTGTCAGAATGACGGTAGATAGTCTTCCAAGTCCTTAGAACTAGCGCTGAGAGGCGCTTGTGCTTGTCGAGCTCGTAGGCGTAACACTTGTTCAATCTGCGGATCGTTGATGGCAAGCACCTCTGGCTGAATTAGAAAAGAACCATCCCCAGCGCTGAACCCGGAGCAACAGCGCCACATCTCCAAGTCACTGGAACCAACGCTGAGAGGCGCTCTCGTCCATACAGCTTGTAAACATGGCGCTCGTTTAGAGTACAACTCAGTGCTAGAAGGTAAGAGCATAAAACCCGATAAAACTTCACGGCGCCGACTCTGAAAGAGCAGCGTAGTATCTTCAAGTCCTTTCAATGCAGCACTGAGAAGCGCTTGACCTATTATGTACGGTAAGATATACGTTGGTTGAAGTTCGATCAGCCAGAAGCACGTTTGTCGTCGTACCAGCGAACCACCTATAGCGCTGGTCTTAGATAGATCGTATAGAGTCTTCGAAGTCCCTGAAATCAGCGCTGAGAAGCGCTTGAGTGTGTTAAGGTTGCAGACAGAGTGCTTGTTGCAGAACAGCTCAGCGCTAGAAAGGTAGAGGCTTAGTTATAGATTATTATACTAAGTAACAACGCACAGCGCGGGCTCTAAGACAACAGCGCAAGCTCTTCCAACTCCTTAGATTCAGCGCTGAAAAGCGCTGACGTCGGTCGAGCCTGTAATCGTTACGCTGATCTATTTAAATCCTGTTCGTTGATATTAAGCTGAGAGTTTAACTATTAATATTAATACTAGAAGAATTACCTAGAGCGCTGGTACCAAAACATCAGCGCGAGTTCTTCCAATCTTCTAGAATTAGCGCTAAAAGGCGCTTGGTCTTAGCAGGCTTATAGATAGGGCGCTCGTTGTTCGGAGTCTATTCAGCTAGCAGCAAATTTGTGAGTAAAGGATCGAACTACCTCCAGCGCCGACCCTAAATCCCTAGCGTATCACCTCCAAAACCCTCCTCAACTAGCGCTGAAAATTGTACACCTTAATCAAGCCTGTACGTCCCGCGCTGGTCCGTTTCGATACCGCTTATTGACCGCACGGTAGCAGTTCAACCTTATATTAACATCTCAAGAGAGCTACCCACAGCGCCGCTCTCAAAACATCAGCGCAACATTCCCTAACCCTCTAGACCTAGCGCCCAAAAGCGCTTACCTTAATCCACCCTGTACGCCTCGTGCTCGTCGGTCGATATAGCTCCTTAACCGTAAACTAACAACTTAATACCAGGATAGCTACGCAGAGCGCTACCCCCAAACTCTCAGCACGCCTTTATCTCGACCTCTATACTCAGCGTGCAGAAGCACTCTTGTTACTTCAGCTTGCAGTTGTCGTGCTTGTCGATTCAGATCCGTTCCCTTTAGAATATCAGTGATATGATTGGAGGCTTATTGGCCATTCAATGGGGTGGAACAATCTATTGCTATTGAAGTTTTTTGCAGCTAGATAGAATTGCATGCAGAGATTTTATCTAGTGCGCGCATAGAGGCCTTGGCGAGCCCTAGCCCTAGTAGGCTAGCTAAGCGAGCCTGCTAAGCATTGCCAAGTAGGCCTTATCCACCATAGTTTTCACCACTTATTCTAACGCTCCTATTTGAAACCAGCGGTGGTGAGGTAGCCTACTATCTAAGCTCCCTACTAATCACGCTCGTAGCTAGTCCCAGCTTATCTCGGAAAGGGCGGAATTCGTTAGGGGCGAGAGCCTTAGTTATACCGTCAGCAACTATATCAGCAGTGTTGCAATATTATAAGGTTAATTCGCTAGTTTCAGATACTATTTCGCGTATAAAATAAAACTTATTACGTATATATTTAGTGCGTTAGTAGTTAATTAGATTGCTAGCTAATTTAATAGCGGCCTAGTTATCTCCTATTAGCTTAATAGGCTTTATATCCTTTTTATTATAGCTAATCCCTTATAGAAATTCGCTAAGGAAGAGAGATTCTTTAGCGGTATTATATTCGGTAACGTATTCCGCTTCTGCAGTCGAATTAGTATAGAGAGTTTAAAGCTTACTAGACCAGCTGATTAGTCTATTCTATAGTTAAAAGATATAGCCTAACGTTATATAGGAAGTATCTCTATCGTCTAACTATAATACGTCTGTCTAACCAAGTAATTTACCTTTTAGATTAACGCCTTTAGTAACGTCTCTAGGTCTATAGCGTAGTCCAACTTCAGTAGTACCCGCTAAATATTTAATAATTTGTTTTACCGAATTGAGGTGCTTGCTGGTAGGGTTAATTAAGAAACGTCCACTTTTTCCGACTGTAAAAGCTAAGTCTAGACGTATTATTATTAATAACTATTATAATTCTCCTACTAAGGCGCGATAGACCTCCGCCTTAGTGCGGTCTACTATATATTTATTAGGTGCTCTAACTAAGTCGTTGCCCTTATCTATCAGCGAGGTAACTAGGTAGTAGGATTCTATCTCTACCTAAGTAATAATACGCTTAGCGTATAAAGTCTGATTAATATAGATAGTATAGTTAGGGCGGTCTCGAATAATCGCTATCCCTAGATACTAGTTAACGTTACTAAGGTGTTTTATTCTGAATCGTTAGTCTAAATTCTGTTTAAATTCAGCGATTACAGCCTTGTTAGGTCCGTATATAAGGATATCGTTAATATAAAATATAACTATTATACTATTTTCGCTAGTGAATATAGAGTAGTCTTTAACCAGCCTAGTATAGCCTAGGGACTCTATAAATTAGCGGATAGTTTTATACTATTCGCGAGGAGACTGCTTAAGGCTATATAGGGCGCGCTGTAATTAGTAGGTGTCTATAGGATTACTATTAGTAAAGCTATAAGGCTACTTAACCTATACTTCCTCTATTAGTGAAGATTCGAGGAAGGTAGTAATAATATTAGACTGCTCTATTTTATAGTCGTATTTAGTGTATAGTGCTATAAGAATTCGTACTACGGTGCCTTTAACTATACTTAAATAAGTCTCGTTATAGTTAAGACCTTTAACTTACCTAAATCCCTTAACCACCCAGCGTACTTTATACTAAGCGATCTCTCTATTAGGATCTAGCTTATAAGTAAGGACCTAATATCTAAGTAAAGCCTTCCGTCCCTTAGGAACGGGAGCTAGTATATCCTAAGTTACTATCTTTTCTAATAAGGTTAGCTTATCTTAGAAAGCTACTATCCATTTTTCTTTATTAGGGCCACTCAGGGCCTTATAAATATTAGTAGGTATAGAAGGTATAGGGTTAGCTTCAGCCTTATAAGATCTAGCAGTAATTCTCGCTGCGAAACCTCTCCTATATAGTTACCTGTAATCAGGCCTCGCTTACACGCGTGTTCGTATAGTGCGAATATTTAGATTAGTATTTACTTCCGGCTGTTGCGGAGTTATAGCAGCCTAGGGACCTTCAGTCTCCTTAGGAGTCTACTCTAGCGTCTCGAATACGTCGTTATTAGACGAGTCGTTATTATTAGACGAGGAGTCAGATTTATCTGAATTAATATTCGTAACGTTAGGATTATTCGAATCGTTTTCGTCCGAATTATTTATATTCGAATTGCTTGTTGGATCGACGTCTGTAATAGCGGTTACGTTAGTAGCTTGTTCGCCTTGCTTAATTAGGTTAGCAGCTGCAGTTAGCGAATTTTGTCGCTCTATAGTTAGCGACTTTTATCGCTTTGTCGACGAGTTGATAGTAAAGAATTCCTAGGAGTCGTTTTTACTAAAAGACTCTTCTTCGCCTACCCCTATAGCTTTACTATCGATATAGGAGTCTAGCTCCTATCTTACCTAAGAGGATTTAAACGTACGTTTCCTTTATACGTCTCAGAAGCGGTATTAATTATTATAGAAACCGTAGCTAAGAAATTTAGCCTTAGTAGCCCTATTATCCAACTTCTTCTTTATTAGATCAGTATTATAGATATAGGTAATACAGCTAAATAGTCTAAAGTTATTAACGTTAGCCTTCTTACCTATCTAAGCCTTATAGGGAGTGGTAGACGGGTCTACTAATAACAGCGACCTATTCTTAGTATAGATAATATAATTAATTACCTCGCCCTAGTAGGATTAGCTAAAGCCGGCGTCTTGTAGTACTATATAAACTCTACTAAATAAAGTTTAAAAAGTTCGCTCTGTAATTACGTTTTAATTCGGTATATATAGCTCCGCTAGCTCCTATTTGATTCTAAAGCTCTTTAGGATAGCTTATACTTCCTTAGAGGCGTAGATTAGTTTATTATCGCTAGTAAAGCGACTTACTGGTTATCCCTAAGTCTTTATTAACGTTAGGTGATCGCGTAGTATTATTAGGAGATTAGTCTTAAATTTTATTATATAAATCTAGACTATATCGGTAGCCTTGTATATAAAGGAGGCGTAATAGCGGTATCCGCCCTTAGTAAGCTTAATCTAACTACCGCTAGTAATATCTAAGGAGATCTTTACTCCTAGTACTAATTCTCGCTTCTTTAGGTCTTATCGATAAGGAATTCTGCTATAAATTTTAGTTATCTTTATAATTACGCAGTCTTCGTAATATTTATACAGTGGTACTACTTTTTGCAGCTTATCCGCTATCTTAGTATTAATTCCTAAGGTAATATAAGCAAGCTTCTTAATATCTTATATACCTAGGTAACCTAGACGGCGGTGCTATTTATCCTAAGATATATAATTAGCGAGCGGTTTCTTCGAAGATCGTAATATATATAGTATCTTAGTATATTAAAGATTGAGTAAGTAACTATTACCTACTTAGCTTCTAGTGAGGACTAAGTCACCCTCTTTATTAATAATATCGAATCGACTGTCTTTAATAATAGTATAGCAGCCCTTATCTTCTAGGTAAGCTACTGAGAGCAAATTATAATATATTATAGGTACGTAGTAGACGCTAGAGATCTTAATTATCGCAAGTTTTCCGTTTACTATAATTAGATAGTGTATAATTCTAATTCCTAAGACTCTTAGTAAGTTGCCGTTGATTCCTAATAGGGTTTTATCAACTTTCTAGTAGGTCTAGAATTTAGAAAGATCCTATATAGTATAGACGTTAGAGGCGGTGTTAATATAGACCGCTTCCTCCTTCGGATTAGAAGGAATAGACGTGTTAATCCTTTAAGAGTTAGTAAGCTTATTGCGTAAGGATTTTCTGGTGATACTAAGCCTAATATATTCGTTAGATTCGCTAGCTTTCTTATTTTAAGCTTCTGCGGACAAATTCGCCGCAGGCGGGGCTAGAGGCGCTGTTAATACCTTTATAGCGGAGGCCTTCTTTTTATTAGCCTTAATCTAGTCTATAATTTCTTTATTTGGGATCCAGTTAACAGGTGCTAATTATGGATTAGTATACCAGTAATTATCTTTATAGTATAACTTTCCGTAATAAGGGTAGGCTTTCTTATTATCCTTCTTATCCTTTTTATTAGTAGGAGGATTCCTGCTGTAAGGTAGTTAGCTGCTGGTAGGGCTTCTAGGAGACCTTTTTACCTTTTCCTACTTACTAAATTTGGCTGCTAACGCCTTACTAGTTTTACTATTATTGAGTTAGACTTATTTCTCCGACAGGGCCGCTACTATAGTATTAATATTAAGTATACTTCCTAAAGTCTTATATTATTGCACTAGGTTGAAAACGTATAGTATAAGCGATTCTTCTAGACTATTGCGGAATAGCGCTGCTAGTAGTACTAGTGGGATAAGCGTATCCAGCAAGCTTAGTTTATCCTCGTAATTCTTAAATTCCGCAGCGTAATCCTGAATAGTTTTGAATAAGGTTAATTTAAGACGAGTAAGTACTCCTATTATTATATTAATTAACGTAATTAAAGATATACTATATACTTATATTAGCTTTTCTTAAGTAATAGAGACTAGTTCTATCTTCCTAATATAGCTTCTTAGTATAGCTCCGTAGCGTAGTGTAAGTGCTCCTATAGCGGAGGAGTTCTTTTCTTTCTATTCTTCTAACACTTTCTTATACTTCTTAATTTGTTTATATATAGGCTCTGGGAGTTTATCTCTGGATATAGACGATTAGGATTCGGGAGGTATTAGTAGCGTAGGTAGTATAGGTCTTTTCTTCTTTCCTATTACTACTTCCTATATCTTTTAGACTCTGAATACTGCTTCTATTTCCTATTTAAAATACAGCTAATCCTTAATACCTTTCAGCAGCGACTTATTGGTCGGTCTAAGCTCGTCTATCTTAATAACGTTAGGCTTTCAGTATCTGCTGGTATCGAGTTCTTCTTTGGTCTGTGTGGTGTTGAATTCCTTCTTCGAAATCCTGTTATTAAATTCCTTCTTCGAAATTTTCAACTCCCTAGTCGATAGGTAGGTAGTATTCGTCCTAGGTAGCAATTTAACGCCAACGGGTTGCAGAACCCGGGCTCATAACCCTTTAGAATATTAGTGATATGATTGGAGGCTTATTGGCCATTCAATAGGGTGGAACAATCTATTGCTATTGAAGTTTTTTGCAGCTAGATAGAATTGCATGCAGAGATTTTATCTAGTGCGCGCATGGAGGCCTTGGCGAGCCCTAGCCCTAGTAGGCTAGCTAAGCGAGCCTGCCAAGCATTGCCAAGTAGGCCTCATCCACCATAGTTTTCACCACTTATTCTAACGGTTCCATTAACCGCAAGGTAACAATCCAACCGTATACCCCAATACCAAACCACGACCCACAGCGCGTCTCCTAAATCTTTAGCGCACCGTCTCCCAACCTCCTAAAACCAGCGCCTAGAAGCGTCCACCTTAATCTCACCTATATACCTCGCGCTGTTCCGTTCGACCCGGCTCGTTACCGGTAAGCTCTGTATCTCAACACTAGGATGACCACCCTCAGCGCCACCCCCAAATCCTCAGCGCACTATCTCCTAACCCCCTAAAACCAGCGCTGAGAAGCGCTGAGGTCTTAAGGTTATATAGGGTTGGCGCTGGTTTGTAGGGAATAGGTTATTGACCGCAAGCTGATATCCTAACACCTATACTACTAAACCACGCGCCGGTCCCAAATTCTCAGCGCACTATCTCCAAAGTCTCGCGACACAGCGTGCAGAAGCGCTTGAGGTAATCTAGCCTGCAAGCGCTGTGCTGATCCATTCCGACCCAGCTCCTTACCAGCAAACTAACAACTCAAGTATATATTATTAACAACAGCACCAACGCCCTATCTACAGCGCCACCCCCAATTCCCTAGCACACCTTCTCCTCAAGCCCTAAAACCAGCGCTGAGAAGCGCTCACCTCAATCTACCCTATAGACCCTACGCTCATCTCCTCTAGTCCCGCTTGTTACCAGCAGACTGGAAACTCAACTATATTTTAATACTAACGACCTACGCGGAGCGCTACCCCTAAGGTCTTAGCGTACTATCTCTAAGCCCTTTATAGCCAGCGCTGAGAAGCGCTCACCTTATTTTAACCTACAAGCGTCGCGCTCATCTGCCCGACCCAGCTCCCTGACCGCAAGCTGATATCCTAACAACAACACTAGAAGAATTACCTACAGCGCGACCCCCAAACTTTCAGCGCACTATCTCTAAGCCCTTTACAGCCAGCGCTGAGAAGCGCTCACCTTATTTTAACCTATAAGCGTCGCGCTCATCTACCCGACCGAGCTCCCTAACCGTAAGCTGATATCCTAACATTAATACTAGAAGAACTACCTATAGCGCGACCCCCAAACTTCCAGCGCACTATCTCTAAATATCCTAAATTCAGCGCCTAGAAGCGCTCTTACCTATTCAGCTTATAGACCCGGCGCTCATCTGCCCGACCTAGCTCCCTGACCGCAACCATACATCTTAACACCAACACTAAGACAACCACACACAGCGCCTTTCCCCAATCCCCAGCGCAGTATCTTCTAACTATAAGAAATCAGCCTAAAGAAGCGCTCTTACCTATTAAGCCTACAGGCTTCGCGCTCCTTAATTCTATATAGCTCCTTACCCGCAACTATATCTCAATAACAATACCAAACCACCACCTACAGCGCGACCCCTAAACCCTTAGCGCACTATCTCCTAACCCCTCTAACCCAGCGCCCAGAAGCGCTCTCGCCTATTCAGCTCGTAGACCTCGCGCTGATCCATTCGAATACAGGCTCCCTAACCGCAAGCTGATATCCTAAAAACAATACTAGAACAACCATCTACAGCGCCATCCCCAAATCCTCAGCGCACAATCTTCTCATCTGCAAGAGCCAGCGCTAACAAGCGCTGATATGCATGGGGGTTAGGGGGTTAGCGCTTAGTTTTGGAAGGGAGGAAGGAGGAGTTGGAGAGTTGCGGCGATATTGAGGGGAGGCTAAGGCGAAGACGTGAGTTGCTATTTCATTGTCAGTCTTGCACGCAGCCTTTCGGAAATAGAGATAGGATAGAAGGATGTTTTCCTTGTAGCCAATATAGTGAAGCTGGACTATGTCCGTAAAAAACATCAATCGTATTATTCGAATACTATCTACCTACCAATCTACCAAACACTTTGCATGAACTTTCCATCATTCTACCCTCTTCACTCAAGACACCTCGCTCACAGTGCCAAAGATCAGGCCTATTGTTGAAAAATCTGAAAGCTTATGCAATTTGACTCTTCTACTCTTGCCGAATTCGAACACTACATGCACGATTTACCTCCTCTTCCGTCCTACATCATCACCCCACTGCACCCTCCCCACACTAACAGCTGGACTATCAGCAAAGCGAATCCCCGGCCTACTCGCAACAGGCGTACTCGGCTCCGCAACAGGTGTATGTCCCTTCGCCGGCTTCCTCTCGCCTCCATCGTCTTCACTATCGCTACTATCCGCAACTCCTCCGTCATCGCCCTCACCAAGCGCGGCAAGGCGTCGTCTCCTCTCAGCAGGCGTCTCGCCTTGTGGTTCCTGAGGCCGTTGTCTTTCACCAATTGCGGACATGGGGTTGCGCTGTAGAGAAGGTGGAATACCCGACGTGTGAGGCGGTACACGCTCGGTGCCATCGTCTTCAGAGTCTGCACGGGACAATGCCACGCGGCGTCGTCGCTGGGCAGCTGTTTCGTCTGCACCAGCGTGTCGCTGAATGCTTTCGGAGACGTCATGGAAAGGGATTTCTTCGTTGGATGTGACGAGCGTAAGATTACCTGGGCTTTTGGGTTTGTCTTGGCTGGTCGAGACTCTACGTACCACGGCCATACCCTCGTCTATACGCTCGTGTTCGTTGAGAGGCGAGAGAGCCTGAGGAGCAGTCCTAGAGCTTGCTCCCGTTCTCGTCGTAGGGCGACGCCGGCTAGTTTGCTCTCCAGCGTCGGCTCTGACCTCTTGCTTCACATCTTCTGGTATATCGCTATCCTCGACCGCTTTGACGCGCGCTTTGGGATCCATGGATTGGATTTGCTGGATAAAGTCCTGTTTGCTCATGCGACGTCCACCAGAACCACTGACCGTAAAGCGTATTCGTTCGTCGTCCGGGTCGACGATCGATGATTTGCGTTTCTTAGCAGGCTCCTTTCCTTCTGCACCGCTTGGCTCCCCCAATGTCTCGCCTTGATCTGCCTCTTCATGTTTTCCACCCAAACCTGCCCAAGTACCCATGCGCTTCAGACCCTGCCGAACTGATGTTGCATCGAGGTGGCCTGGCCCATCTTGTACTCCACCTCGTAGACCACGGTGTCTTGATTGGTGTGGAAGATCGTACTTCTTGACGACTTCTCCATCCTCGTCCTCGACAATGATGGTATTGCCAAATTGATATGCATGAGCTGGACCTCGCTTGTGCTCAACTGGCTTAGGCTCCGACGACCCAGCAGCGTCCTTGTCCTTCGCCTTCCAGCCATCCCAATGACCAAGCTTCTTCCACATCTTTTGCGATGCCTGTTCTGGGTGTGACAAAGTTGCTGAAAGATTATGCTCTAGCTCCTCGCCTTCATCCTTCTCATGAGGATGGAATTTGCCCTTGGCATGTTCGCCACTGGTCTCCTTCTGAAGAGAAGCTTCATCGTCCAAAACGTGTTGTCTCTTCTCAGCGTCTGACTCCCCTCTTACGTGATGGGTGCCCAAGACTTCACCCTCCTCATCTTCAACAACAAGATCATTGCCTTCCTCATATACCTCCAGTTCCGGCTCTTCGACTCGTCTATGACCACGTCTTGCCTCTGCCTGCTGGCGCTTTCCTTGAGCAACCTCCATATCCAATTGATCGGGCTCATGGCTTTCTTTGCTACTGGTTGGGCTGTCCTTCTCGTTCAATGTGTCCGAGACGCTATCGTTTGGACCGACTATCTCTGTTCTACGTCGGGGAGTGATGGCAGATTGGCTAATTGGTCCGCCCGGGCCCATTCCAGATTCCCATCTCGATTTCCTTCTCGTTGGCCGCGGTTGCTGAACGGGTGTGTCTTCTTCCTTTTGACGGCGGAGGAAATTGCCTGGTACTCCTGTAGGTCCAAGCGTACCTGGAGCGGCATATTCTGGTAGTCTTTCATTCGACGAGTCGTCGCTAATCATCTCGTCCTTGCTCTTCGACATCGACTTTGACGTGGACTGGATCCTTGGTAGTCTATTCATCCAAGACGGTCCATCCTCGTTGGCTTGAGTGTAAGACATAGTGAGTGTGAGGGTATTGATTCGCTTGCCAAGAGTAAAAACAGCTATAGATGAGCCGTGGACAAGGATCGACGAGACAACCAAGAATGTTGTCAGTGGCCACACGATCTGGATGATGTAATAGTTGTGCGAAGATGGATCGCTGGGGATGACGGCTAAAGGCACAGTGGTGTCGGTTTCCAATTCAGCTCTAAGGAGGATTGCCGCAAAGATAGCGCCCACGCCAATAGGACCAAAATGACCAGCGAACAGAGCCTCTCTCCAAGTTTTGATGTCCGGTATGAGGGGTTTGAGTGCCAGCATGATAGGGATGCGTCTGAAAAAGATCACAAAGATAGCAATGACAACTAGCCTCCAGGGAGTGATGCCGAGGTTTGGCGCGTTGTACTGCTCCCAAGGTATGATAGATCCCAAGTAGACGAAGTATGCCAGATTGAGCAATAGATCTATGACATTGGAGACATGGGATTCTTCTGTCTTTTGTGTAAACCAGCCATCGTTACTGAATCCCACTCCCGCAGCGAAGCCAACCAGTAGATCATCCGTCCCAAGCGTGGCCCCAGTGCCAGCACAAAAGAGTGCTAGAACAAAGTAGAAGACTAAGAAGCTTTCTCTGTCAATCAACCCTTTTCTGTCAGCCCACTTGATCATATGACGCCCTATATATCCAATGAGTACTCCGTATGTAGCACCAAATATACACTCGTAGAGTACCGTGTTACAGAACCAATGATATGCGACTTCAGATGTATGTGGTCGGTATTGTATCATATAGAACGACAGGTAGATGAACGGGAATGCCATGCCATCGTTGCATCCTGACTCGGCAGAGAGGAGGTCTCGAAGATGGCGTGGTATTCGTTTTGCGAATTTTCCTTTGCCGACAACAGATGAAGCCAGGACGGGGTCAGTAGCCGTAACACACGCTGCGCAAGCAAGACTCTCCAACCAACTCAATGGCTTTATCATCCACCAGATGAAGAGACTGGTGATCAACCATCCAAAAGTCATGACCGGCACAAGTAAGAAGACAACAGATCTCCAATGCCTTTCCATGTATGCCTTTGGCAGTTCGACGCCGACGGCGAAACATTGAACCACCAGTACGACTCTTGAGCACTCGAGTGTGATCTGATCTGTGTTTCCCCATGTTAGAGGATTGAAGAGGTTTGCCGCATGTGGGCCGAAAATGACGCCGCATATTGTGGCCACGGTGGCTTCGCCAATGTATAGTCGCTCCTTCACAAAGAGAGAGACAAGCATGAACAGACTAGTGAAACCCCCAATGATCAGGTAAGCCCAATGCGGCTTATTGACCGACAGTTGTTCCCACGCCATCTTGTATGTAGACTTAAGATGTGATTCGCAAATGGACCCGTTGTCAAGCTCCTCTCACAATCTTCTGCTATTCTTGTAATCCTCCTCCCCAGTCGGTTGTCTCCCTCCCAAGATTCACCTTTGCAACGGTCTGAAGCATACAGTATGTGGTTGCGCCCAGTCGCCGCTCCCAATCTCTTGAAGATATGTAGTGTAGATATTAGATCAGACAAATTCTCCCTCTCTTTCCTTTGTGTAACGTTCAGCGTGCGTAGATGTCTTCACGTTCCATCGTAGTGAGTAGGGAAATTACAGGGACAATGTCAATAATGTTGGGGGTTCGGCGATTTCTCCGGTGTCATCCAAACGCACTGGAGCGTATGTCTCTCCAGATTGGATGTCGATACTAGTGCCAGATGTGGCTGCATTGAGGTCCACGGGTCGGTCAGTGAATGTATCAAAATGGGAAATGTTAGCTTGGAAGAAGCAAGATCGACTAATTCACTCAATCAACATGCAGGGTGACTAAAAAGAAACCTAAGATTTCTTGAAGATCCATTGAACAAATGCCAAGTACGCTAATATCTATAAGGTTTAGCTTATTATGCGCTTTCTAGAAGAAAAGAAGGCGAGCTTTGACCATGATTGGGCCTATCGTCGCTCTGATTCGCTACAAGACGCTCGTGAAGTAGGCCAAGATCTTGAGGATTTTCTCCAAGCCGCTTAGTCTTGCATGTGACTTTTAAGCCTCGCTTGGCTGTCATAGATACGTACGGCCAGCCAAGCCAGTCTGATACACAAGTTGTGAGTTCTTGCACTGATGATGGCATCTGCGGAGTAACGTAAAGAAATTACTTCAACGGCAACATGGGTGGAAGTGGTAGAGTACAGTGGTGTGGCTTGTTTGTTACAGATGAAAACAGCAGGACAAAAGATGATCTTAAGCTAGAACATGGTCTAGGAGGTGGCGAAGAACTGACTGCGTCAGGACACGATTACTTCCTGCAGGGACAATTGAGAGAGGTGAAGTATCCTGACCTCGAAGATGCAATATGTACCACAGCTACTAAACTACACGAAAACACAGCCACAATCAAGCGACTGAGAGGGCAAAAGCGATGAAACGAATATCCAATTGCTCGTAAGCCGACATTATACAAAATGAGTAAAGATCGAACATGATGCGTCTCAGCGAACCGAAAGCGGACGTAGCCTGCTCGTAGATCAATGAAATGGGTATCCTCGCTCAACAACGCTTCCAAATAGCTGTCCCTGCCATGATGTAGGCTGCTCTTCCCAATTAGCCAACCCAAACACCAGCTTCCAATATCCATACAATATCCAAAGCATCCATCGCTCGCTCAGAACGCTCACAATGGACACAATACAATATAACACATACATCACAGCTTCCAGCTCTCGTTCAATTCTTCAAGCATCTCTTGACACCCTTCAAGCCACCGGCTCTTCAGCACCCGAGATATCGTCCACCGGTTGTCGCTTTCCATCTCGAGACACCCAGCAACGAATTCTAGCACCTCCTCTTCGTATCCAACCACACCTGCTGCTTTCTCCAGAGCTGCCATGTCCCACTCGCCAGCAAGTATCATCATCTGCACTCTTGGCTGGAAAGTGTGTTGAAAAGGAAGGTCGCCGACAAGGAGCGCGTATATCACAACTCCAAAGGCCCACACGTCGACAACCGGGCTGAGAAAGCCCGCAGGACTCATAATGAGTTCCGGAGAGGCGTATTGCAGGCTGCCTGCTATAGACGTGCTGGTCTCGGATGGGCCAATGCTCCTTGGGGTTGGGCGGTCGCTTGCTCGCTCGTAGGGGTCCGGAGAATTCGGTCTGGTGTCACTGGTTATGAATTCAGCTAGGCCGAAATCGCAGAGCAGCAGGTTCCCTCCATCTTTTGCAATATCCGGATCTGATCTGTCGATCAAGCAGTTCTCGAGCTTGATGTCACGATGGACAATGCGAGCGTCTTCGTGTAGATAGCGGATAGCGGACGCGAGCTGATAAGCGTACCGCCGCGCGAGGTCTCGATTAACTCCACGCCTGTTCTCTTTGACCACATCAAAGAGCGTCCCACCCGTGTTGAGCTTCGTGAAACAGAACGTAGCATAGTCAGTCACATAAACCTCGATAAGCGGGAGGATGTTGCGGTGACCAAGACAACGCCAAAGGCCAATTTCATGTTCGAATTCGGCTTGAAATGCTTCGTTCTCCGCTTCATCCTTGCCGGGAACCTGTCTCCTTACAATCTTAACAGCGCGGCAGATGCGTTCATCGCCCTCGATAGTGTATGCCTCTTTGACCGTACTGAAACCGCCGAACCCGACTTGTTTGCCTATGACGTATTCTCCCACCTCTTGTCCTTCGCTGTCTGGCTCGACGACGGCTTCTTCTCTGGCAAATCTGGAGAGGAATGATGTTGCTGGGGACATTGATGAGTTTGTAGATCGACGTGAGCTTCGCAAGCCATGGCCCATGACCTGTCGCGCGCTCGACTTCCGTTCAAATGTGTAGCTCTTTGCTCTGGAAGTAGATGCTTGCCGCCTCGGCTTTGGCCATGCACTTGAATCTTCGAGAGAAATAGGGTAGGGGAATGAGGGGAAGGGCGATCGGGAGGAGAGTGGAGACATTAAGATGTCCATGTTGTCTGTCGGTGTTTGTGCTTCAGACACAACAGGTGATGCCGTAGACTCGGACGTCAGAGAGGCGCCACGCTCAGCCTCAGGCTCTTGTTTTGCACGTCCGACGCTATAAACAGTAGTTGGGAGTAAGGGGTAATGTGGCTGATTTCTGGATGATCGAGGTGTAGTGTTATGTTGGTCGTGATGAGCGGCCGCGTCCAGAGGTTCGCCGGTGGCCTTGTCGTAATTGACCAGGTGTGCTTCGCTGTGCGATCTTGAAAATGGTGACCTCAGTGAATGCCTAGCCAAATCCTGTAATGTTAAGCTGCTCCGAGCTCTCGTGTCAATGGCTAACTTAGGTAACGGTTCCTCCAAGGGGCGACAGTGACCTGAATCTAGAGTGACTTGTGGGTGGAAGCTGATTGATGTGCGTTGATTCTTCATGAACTGCTCAAGAGGAGAAGCATCCTGATAAGTTGACTCAAGCTCTCTGCTCTTATCTTCTGACGGCTCTGAACCGCCCATAACCGAAGCAGGGGGCACATCTATTGGCCGAGTCCGTGCATGACCCTCGTCTCGGGCAGGGTCACGCCATTGTAGATCTGTATATGACACCCTGCTTGAGGACTGAGGTACCCTGCGACCGTTTGGTGGCCCGGTCTCCTCCGAACTCGTTTCCTGCAGCCGTGATCTCGAGTCATTTGTAACGGTATCGAAGCCGGGAGGGATACCGGTGGGTGGAACGTAGGTGGGGGATAAGTCGTCAGAGAATGCTGTCAGCCTTTCAACTCCAGCGTGCAGCTCATAGGCCATTCCCCGTGGGGACTTCAGCTATCTCACCCACCCCGCGCAGGGGGCGCGATGCTAGTCTGTACGTGCAGCCGCAAGACTTTGGCGCTCCAGTCGCAATCGCCAGTATGTAGAGAACGCCTTGGGGATATATTTGGTCGGTACTTTTGAGGGGCTGCGCGTTACCAATTTTGAGAAACAGGCGTCTCTAATGTATATTGAGATGTTCCGATTTACCCCGATGATGCGCTCGGTGTTGTAGGAGATTTGCGGGTTGGCGTGGGCTGTGTATAAGTGCGCAGGATTCGTCGCAGTCTGTTCCTGTCTTGGAATGCGACAAAATGCTCGATGATGTTGATGTACAATGCTATGGTCGTAGTGAGGGTATTGAACAAGGAGCTTGCAAAGTGGGGAGAGAAGTTGTGTGTTTGGAGAAGGAGATTCCCTTTGTTTTTAACGCGAACGTCCCCCATGGCGCTAAGGAATTGCCTACTGCACCGCCCATGTAGGATGACGCCCGAAAAGGCCAATTTAGCGCCCCCGCCCGTCTTTCTCGCATACCTTAGTTAGTGCACCCGAAGCCTTCTTAGGTAACACCGAGTAATAACAGTAATGGATTTGACATTTCTTTTTACATTCACAATCTCATACGTAACAGCAGCGCAAGAGTAACGCGGTCAGTATTGAGCAATTGACTGCGTCCATGATCGACCTTCTTTTGCCGCCTCAATCTCACCAGTCTCAGCTGTACGCCACATTAACTGTAATGGGAGCAGACAACAATTACGGAATCCAATGACCGCAAAGGATGGCTACTGGAACGGGTTCGCGCGTGCAACTCTCAAGATAGCATGTTATAAAACGTTCTCGTCTTGAAACGCACTCATGGGAAGACTGGCCTTCTCTACGTTTGGAATCTTGCACCTGACAGAGAAGATGAAACCTCTCCAGGCCGAAACGCTCTCAGGATGAAACGCGTGCAGAATCCTAATCGTTGAACATGAACTCCGCCACAACAGACACGCGGCTTGGAATTAAGTGTGCGACTCATGAGTGACACTGTTCTTGTCTATCTGGCGTCAGAGTAGCTGAAACGGAGAAACACGCATCTACATAGATCTACCTCTCAATGTCAAGGGATCCATGAATGACGCAGCGACCGAAGATCAGCTCTGTGTAGTCACTTTGGCCATAATGGAAACTATTCGAGTTCAAGCTTCCTAATGGTCAGCTGCACTTCTGCTCGTTCTTCGGCTGCTGTTATTTTGCCAAGGTCTTTTGGACAGCTCTTACGTCCTCTCATGTGTCTTTGAAACATGCAGCGGATACTGGAATTGAGTACCTTTGTATTTGAAAGCTGCCGTCAGCGCTGCTTATGGTCAGCGAGATACGAAGAGACTGTTACTGGCCTGGAAGTCCGCTCATGTAGGTAACTTCAATAGTGAGTCTTAAGCCTTTTCAATAATTGTGCAATAATCACTTCTTTGGCTCCATAACAAGTAAGCGGGCGCATCGTCTAAGCGCTGACCTGTTCTTTGATGGCCGCGATATTGCAAAAGCGCTAAGTATAGTTCCTGGATGGCATGTGGTACCTACTCTGGAGCTGCCGACTTTCACTATGTCCCTAGCCCATCAAAGTGAACAAACCATCTGCTCGTGGCAAATTCTGACTTCTCGCAACGAGATTGACGTCTCCTTGGCTCTAAATCCGTTGCCTCAGGGAGATGCGATACGATTCACATCCTGCGCCAGCTACGGGAAATCAATGGACCTGCGCCAGGCTCAATGGCTTTCATAGTCCTAGTACTGAGAACAACCACGAGTTCCTCCCATTGCTGGCTTCTAGCGGAGACTATCTTTCACTATGACTACTCCTCGAGCAAGTGTACCACAAAATGCCTTTCTCGGGCATTCTCCACTCGTATGAGACAAGGTGGGAAATTTGAACATTACTAAAGCTGTCCTAGACATAAGGTGTGCTCCAGCATCTTCGACCATATTCTTAGCACTATTCCTTGTCACCAATGAACTCATGGCGAGCTTAACAACATATTGTAATGAATCCAGATGTCTGTCGTTAGTACGAGGAATACTACACGAGTCGTACAACATCTACATATCCACTAGTCGTTACCAAGGTGAAACCCAATCTTTATCATGGCCACGATAGGGGAGATAATACAGCGAATCATGATAGTGTTAGTAGTTTCGGGGTACAACTCTCCACTTGTCACGCGGCATTTGCCTCAACGGGAAAAATGGATACCCGATTCGGCTTCAATCCATACAGTATCATCTGACTTTTAAATCTTATGACAACGGATCTTGAAGATGGACATTAACACAGTCCAAGCTTGCCTCAGCAGTCGTTACCAACTTCATCTCCTTGAGGTTGACTTTATTCTGCATCTCGGCTCTTCTCTCGTCAAGCCTTACACTGTGTACCACAATTCGACAAAGACTTTGCAACACAGAGTCTACACCCGGAAACTGTGCATTGTTGCTTGAGTGGTACATGATCGGAGTACAGTCCTATCGACCTGTACTTTCAATACTATTTTTCAGACCCGCAGCAACAGTACATCACGTAGTACATAATGCCACAATGCCCAGTCAGGATTTGTCCGTCTCAAAGACTCGGACGACGCACCAGCTCATGGCCTCCCTACCGGGTGAGATCAGGAATCGTGTCTACTATTATCTAGTCGTCCACAACAAGGCCCTTGAAATCGAAAGTGTCAACACGGACAAAGACCCCAAATACGCCAAAGCCAAGAAGGCCTTCTACACTAGACTCACCACTGGTATGCAGTGGTCGGGCATGACGAATAAGAAGTTCAGACCGGCAACAACACCAATCGACAGCCTTCCTCTTGAACTGCAGCGGCTTTTGTACACCTCGAACGCGCAGATGATTCAAGAAGCAAGGGCAGTATTCTACTCCGAAAACACCTTCAGGATCACGAATCCCTGCCCAGAATTCCTTCCGAGCTATAATTTGATTTCGCACAATCCGGGGCTTCAGTCCAATCTAACAGCCCGGATTCGAAAATTAAGTATTGCCGTCCCCGCCACCGCTAGATTTGGCTCCACTGCCCCCTATAGCGCCTTCATTCGCTCCCTTGTTTCCTGTCCCACCATCCGAGAAGTTGAAATCGACATCAGAATATGGGATATCGAGGTCGAAGACGGTTTCAGAGAGCTCCGTAATGTCACAGCTACTGTAGCAGTCCTTGCAAAGGCATATACTGAACTCCGAAGTAAAATCGGGCGTGACTTGAGGCTCTGGATTGCGGCGAAATCCTCGAAAAGGTGGTGCAGAATTCGGAAATCAGCTGGCTATTCCCACCCAAACCAGGGAACGTGGAGGAGTGTAGCAAGATTATGCTCAAAGACTTGCTCCCGTCAAAGTTTGCCATGCTGTCGATTACCAGAGACGAGTTCAGTAACAGAGACAGGGAGGAGGACCAACTTACAAACTTGATTGTGGCAATGGCGTATGCTGTCCAACTCGAGGAGGCCAGGGGAAAGTGGGCTGCTTGGGATGGTTTAGCTATTCTCAAGTACAAATTGAGGCTTTGGATTACGAGAAATAGATTCAGAAGTGGTCCGATGCGGACCCGGCATCAATGGGCAGCGAGACCTCTAGAACTTTTGCCATACAGGGTTCACTAGCTGGGCAAGAGCTCGACAGGCGTTGCCGTCCACTGAGATCCGTATAAGAGGGGACCTCGTCCCACTCAAGCTATCCTTCGACATTCTTTCTTCCTGATTCACGATCACATTAAAGGTCCACCTCTGTATCGCCTGCTTATCCGTACAACAGGGCCCCGGCACAAGAACTCGTCCCCCACTTCCTCCGATTACCAAGTCCACACTATCATCGAAATCAGAGTCACGGCGCAGTCTTCGCTCATGTCTCTGCTCTTATATTCGCGTTTGGATATAGACCAAACCTACTAGATTTGATGCTAAAGAGTGCTTGGGATGTCGGTCACTTCCCAGATTCAGAAGAACCTCCCAGGTTTATATACCGATCTCAAGCAGGAAGACGAGCGGCGGCCCTGGTGTTGACGGCAATTCAACCCATGACGGGACAGCTGGCGTAAAATTCAGTCACCTTTGCGGCACTGGACGGCTGGATTGTTATGACAAGTTTCGAGGGGCTGAATCACAGAAGTGTCCCCACAGCATCAGGGTAGGAGCATATGTTCAGTGAGACTGTTGTCGTGTAGAGCTCACATTCACAATGTAGACATGCTCATGGCGAGGTTTTGGACAAGGAACATAGTCACTGTCCTCGACTACAACCAAGCAACTCATGCTAACCATACCACTTTGATCTCCAGACTTGGCCTATGGCTTCCTTGGGAAGCCATATTGACCACATGCAATCCTTGATGTTCATCATGATTCATTAGAAAGCTTCTGCAAATATAACATGTACCTATGCGTGAGAATGCAATCATATTCGAGGTCCGCCAATGTCTCCAGATTGCTTAGTGCCAACCAAACTCATCAAGAGTAAGGAGTTCATTTTACCCCGGAACCGTCCCGGGACCCCGGCCCCAATGTTACCCTAGGAAACCGCCTTACAGTATGCGGCACTAAACCGCTGTAATAGCTCGCTTGGGTGCCTCGGTTAGGGGCCACCCGCCCGGAAAATCATCAACTTTTAATTGTTCTTGACGAGCCTAAGTGTCCCTCCACGCTAGCATGATCGGCGAGCTTGGCAGGGTCCAAGATCGCGCGCTACTTGTTACCATGACATAGCCAGAGATCTAGTCGCCACGGCCTTCTATATTCTCGCAAAGAACATCTTTCATACCAAATTGCCAAAAATGGCGAGTAGAAATGACGAGCGGTCACCGCTGCTCCAAAATGGCCAAGCCAATGGCCAAGAGCATGGAGATCGGGATGAAGAGGTATTCGAGTTTTTGTCTTATGTGTTCAATTTGGTACTATCTAATGCCGATACAGATCATCGACTTCTCTAAAGAAGATGAAGAAAACCCAAGGAATTGGCCCAAGGCAAGGAAGTTTCTCAACGTCGGAATCATAGCATTCATGGCTAGTATGTCATCAAAAAGCGTTCAAGGATGACTACGCGTCAAGACACTGACTACCCCAATCTAGTTCTCTCACCATTAGCATCTTCGATGTACACTCCAGGCATAGCTGAAATAGCTATAGACCTCAAAACAACGGAAAGCGTTGTCGTCGGTGCCACAACGGGTTTCGTGGTCTTTCTTGGCCTCGGCCCCCTAGTATTAGCTCCGCTCTCAGAAACGTTTGGACGACGAAAGTTGTATCTTGTATCCTTCACGTTATTTGCATTGTTGCAGATACCGACAGCCTTGAGCCCGAATGTTGGGACTTTAATTGGAGTTAGGACAATCAGTGGATTCTTTGGAAGTAGGTCACTTCGCCATAGTTTGCTCCCATGGTATCCCGGATGAATACAACCCGACTTTAGCTGACAAGAAGGGCAGGTGTTGGCATTGCAAATGGCGGAGGAACCATCAGTGACATGTTTCATCCAAACCAGAGAGCGTAAGTCCAACATTCAACAACAAAATCCCCTGTGAGACTGAATATATACCCACCTCCTATCTTGCCAATATTGACACGAACAATTGCTGATGATCTCCAGCCGCGTATTCGGATGGTATCTCCTTGGGCCGCTCCTTGGCCCAACGCTGGGTCCGCTCTTCGGCGGTATCATCGTACAATATCTCGGCTGGCGCTGGATATTTTGGATTCTGACCATCGTCTGCTCGTTCAACACCATCGTTGGTTTCCTCTTTTTAAAGGAGACCTACGCCCCCGTAATCCTCGAAGCCCGGAAAGAAGCGTACACGCGCTCATCAGACAGCAGCACTAAATATCGCATGGCCGGCCAAGACGATCGACCATTCCGCACCAAACTCGCCTCAAGCATGGCAAGACCACTGAGGATACTGTTTACACAACCAATCGTCCTGACAATGGCCATATATCAAGCGATCCTCTTCGGAACAACATACTCCCTTTACACAAACTTCCAGGCCATATATGGCTCCCTTTACGGTTTCAACACTACACAAGTAGGCCTCATGTACCTTAGTCCCGGTCTCGGCTTTATGATAGCGGTCTGGTTCATCGTTCCTAAAATCGACACTGTCTACAACCAACTTGCTAAAAAAAACGATGGAGAAGCAAAACCCGAATTCCGTCTTCCCCTTGCAAACATAGGAGCTGTGTTCATCCCGGTATCGCTGTTCTGGTTTGCGTGGACGGTCGAGTATAAAGTACACTGGACCGTGCCATTGTTGTCGACCGTCTTCTTTGGCTTGGGCCAGATCACGATTCTCAATACGGTACAGAACTACTATATAGATTCCTTCTCGAAGTACGCTGCGTCAGCAATCGCAGCGGGCGCGGTGTTCAGGAGTATTGTCGGTGGTATTGTACCATTGGGAGCCTCTCAGCTATTTGACAAACTCGGGTATGGATGGGGCATCAGTGTCTTTGCATTTCTGAGCTTAGCATTGAGTCCGGCGCCCGTGTTGTTCTACCGATATGGGCAGGGTCTGAGGGAGCGGTTCGCGATCGAGTTGTAAATACACAAAAGCACGGGACGAGGTTGAGCAAAGCATTCAGGACGGAGAATGGCGTTGGAAGAGCTGATGCATGAAAGATGGACTGAGATAAACACTGATGTATATAGGCCTCGTGTTGGCATTCATGTTCCGGTCAATTGTCTACACTTAGTCAAGTCAATCCATGGCTAGGAGAGTCTGAAACCGTGCTAGACGCAGATACGGTTCAGGATGTGATCTTCTGCTGAAGATCTCCATGCAGATGCTCAATCTTCCTTGGTGGTGGATTACCTCGTGACTACATTCTCGCAACATACTCTTCTATCATTTGCGCAGTAAGCTGATATTCTGCGCATTCGTTACACACTTGTTGTTGCGCGCTCAGCATTACGCACTCCTTGAGTATTCTGCGCACTCCAGCAATTCTATGCGCATTCGTACGTATTACACACTCCGCATACACTACGTATTCCGCCAATGTTTTGCGCAGTCGACTGATGTTTCGCGCACTCCCGTAGCCTTCTGCGCAGTCGCCTGATACTCCGCTGGTCTTTGCGCACGCCACTAACCTTTTGCGTATTCCACCAGCTCTATGCGCATACTTGCGTATTATATACTCCGTACATATTACATTCTTAACTTATCTTTTGCGCAACATGCTGACTTCCTGCGCAGTCGACTGATCTACGGAGTACCACGCACTCCGTATCTATTACGTATTCTACTTATCTTCGGCGCGTTCCACCACTTCTATGCGTATACTTGCGCATTGTATACTATATATATATTATGTACTATGTTTGTCTTTTACGCAGTCGACTGATGTTCTGCGTATTTGTTGCGTATTGCGCACTTATTATTACGTACTCTACGAATCTTCTGCGCACTCCAACAAGTCTATGCGTATACTTGCGTATTACGCACTCCGTAATTTGTTGCGTACTCTACTAGTTCTATGCGCATACTTGCGTATTATATACTCCGTCTATCTTTTGCGTAGTCGACTAATACTCTACGCAGTTAGGTAGTATTTTACGCACTCCGCTGATATTCTACGTAATCCGCAAACCTTCTGCGCTGTCAGCTGATACTCCGCTGGTCTTTGCGCATTCATTGCGCATTGCGTACTCCATATATACTATCAACTACGTGCATCTTTTACGCAGTCGACTGATAGTCTGCGCAGTCCGCAAATCTTCTACGCAGTTAACTTATATATTACGCATTCGGTTGCGGATTGCGCACTCAGTATTACATACTCAACATTATATATTCTTTGCGCATTACAAATTCTCTATTTACTAAGTACTATACTCATCTTTTACGTAACTAGCTGACCTTTAACACAGGTGGTTAATCTTCTACGCAGTCGATTAATATTCCGCGTACTTCGAAATCTATTACGTACTCCACCAACTCTATATATATACTTGCGTGTTACCTGCTGCGTATATACTGCGTATTATTAGTATACTTTGCGCACTCAGCTAGCCTTCTGCGCAGTCGATTAATATTCTACGCGTTCGTTACGCACTCCGTATATATTGCGTACTCTACTAAGTTTCTCCGTATACTTACGTATTACGTACTCTATATACAGTATGTACTCCGTTTATATTTTGCGCAGTATACCGACCTTCTACGCGCTCTACCAGTCCTATACGCAGACTTACGTATTACGCACTCAGCTTTACTTATTCCGTACTCTGTTACGTATTCTTTACGTATTGCCTACTCTATATACAATATGTACTGTGTTCACCTTTTGCGTAGTTGGCTGGTATTCTGAGTATTCTCTACGCAAGCGTTGCGTATTGCGCACTGCGTAGCCGTTTCGCATTCAGCCAACCGTCTGCGCATACTTGCGCATTGCGTACTCCTTACATATTGCATATTTTGCTAATCTTTTACGCAGTCGGCTGATAGTCTACGCAGTTGGCTGATGTTCGGTATACTCAGCATCTATTGCGTATTCGTTACGTATTACGTATCTATTGCGCACTCCACTATTTCTATACGCACACTTGCGTATTGTATACTTTACATACATTATGCATTCCGCTATTCTTTTACGCAGTAGCACGACCTTCTGCGTAGTACGCCGACACTATGCGCAGTCGGTTAATCTTCTGCGTATTCGTTACGTATTGCGCATTCGGCACTGCGTACTTATATACAGCGCACTCCACTAATTGCATACGTATAGTTGCGTATTGCGTACTACATATACAATATATTCTCTGTTCGTTATTTACGCTTATTGCTAACGTCCTGCGCAGGTGTTTAACCTTCTACGCATTTGTTACGTATCACACACTCCGCTAATCTTCTGCGCACTTCACTAATTCTATGCGTATAGTTGCGCATTGCAGACGCTGTGTATATAGCATATGCAGCCAACCTTCTACACGGTCTGCTAACCACCTGCGCAGAGGGTTGATATTCTGCGTATTCATTGCGTATTACGTACTCTGTGTACAAGGTATACTCCCTTTATCTTTTGCGCACTGCGTAGATACTCTGCGCAATTAGTTGATATTCTGCGCATTCGTTGTATATTGCGCACTGTGTAATCGACTATGTACTTATTGCGTTTTCTTCGCGCATTGCGTACTCCGTATATAACGTATACTCCCTTTGTCGTTTGCGCAGAACGCCGTCCTTCTGCGCAGCAGCATAACCTTCTCCGCGGATGCCGGCTTGCCAAGTCCAACAGACTTTGAATCTACCTCGTGGTTGAAAAGTGAGATCGGGGTGAGAATTAAGAGGAAATGGAGCCGTAGTAATGGCGTCTGTTGATTCTCATTTTCCGAGTCACTTCGCCTTCGATCATTGGTAGCCTAATGAACGTAATCATGTGATGTATTTTTTCGTTATGTGTTCATGACAACATAAGTTTATAAAATCGTGCTCTCGCTAATGGCAAGTACCGGCAAGATCGCAAGTAGTTTTACTCCGCTAACCTCCACGAGCCAGCTTACTTCTGTTGGTACTTCTCACCAACGCCACGCTGAACAGCTGGACGTTCGGCAATGCGATCAATCCACTTCAACAAATGTGGGAACGGCTTCATGTCCTCCTGGGAGAAGCCTGAGAACTCCCAACCCTTGACCCATGGCCATGTGCCGATGTCTGCGACGCTATACTTACCCTTTCCATTCCCTGCAAGGTATTCACGTGGTGATCCGGTATACTTTCCAGAGAGTTGAATCTCGAGGACGCCATAGACACGTAGGGTTTCGTTGCGGAAGCGATCGATAGCATCTATTGGTCACGGTCAGCATTGGTCATTGAGTTGCAATTGAATCCTGTTCAACGGGGAGTAGGTCACGTACAAGGGATCTTCTCCTTCGCAAACTTTGCGAAATGGTTCGTTTGGCCCTGATAGGGAGCCCCACTATCTCATACGAATCAGCATTGCTCTTCTTTGATGTTCTCGTAATTATATGTGCCAAGAGCCGCAATGGCTCCGCGTCTTAAAGAATGTCTCAAAGCTTCTAGCTAGGTAGATTCCGGGATGAGACTATAGACGGGAAGGCCGCTTACCTGCCGTGCCAGAAAAACAGCCATTGTAGCGCCTGGCTTCGTTCGAGCTCGTCCTTGAAGCCAAAGACATCGTCTTTATCTGCAAACTTGAGGAGGTATAGGAGCTCGGCAGAGGTCTCCATGACGGGGAAGGGCGGTGATTGTGTATTGTCGATGAGGACGGGAATTCGTCCGTTGGGGTTTAGACGGAGGAACCAATCTTTCTTTTGTTCATTGGTCATAATGTTGCTGGAAAGGATGAATGTCAGCCAGGGTTCAAATTGTACCTGGTGGCACTTTTGAATCTAGGTATAGGCCATGGAGCTCGAAAGGCGCGTACATGAGGGTTTGTGTCCATTCAGTGCCGTAGACATCATGGAGCTCCTCAAGCATGATTTGGACTTTTTGACCGTTGGGTGTAGACATCGTAAGGAGGTGAAGGCCCTGCGGACATTGTGTATCAGCTCGTATCCTACAAGTTTGGAAACTCCTCAGAGATATTCCAGTGATCATACCTTTGCGTTCTTGACCTCGGCAGGGGTATCATCTTGGTAGAGGTGAGACATTTTTTTAGTGTTGCTGAGTATGCTGAGGTTGCTGATCTTGCCAATTGGTGTTCGAGCTTTGAAGTGGTAGGACAATTGAGAGACTCGTCGAGCAGATCGGAGCATCTATAACAGAGAGTAAAGACAATACTCGCGATCCTGGAAGTCGCGGATTTGAAATCAACTCTAATGTTTAGTAATGATGCAATCGACCGAGGTTCTGCCGCTGCAACGGTCCGGCCCGAATCTAGCACGCAGCGCTAAGAATGTACCCTGAACCTTATCCACGCGTGCCACGCTCTTGACGGCAGCGGCGTTATGTTACTCAGGCGTTACAGGCATTGAAGCTTGACTGTCTAGACGCCAAGACCTCAGTGCAACCCACAGATTACAAGCACCCTGCAAGACATAGCTCTAAACCTGGAAAGCATGTTTGATACGAGCGTGAAGTATCTTGCAGAAAATTGCAGGACTTCATGGGCTTGGTTCGCAGAGAAGATCGATTATTGGTGAATGCGTTGTATTCGAACTTGAAGAGTCGGCTTGGGGACTTGAGGTGCTCCTAAAGAACGAGACTCACTGCTCGTCCTATGGATCATACCACCACTTGGAATATTTGTCTCACGAGTTTCAATGATAGACATGCTGAATCTGTACAATGCTATCGTTGAGCACAAATATATTGCATCTTCCACCAGTATTATGCGCACTTATAACGTGATGTGCACGTTGTTCGATACTAGCCTTACAGCGAGTCCTAAGATTGCGCTATGAGCAGCTTCTAGTCAGCAATATGAAAGATGCCGACGTACCCTTTGGGTCAACGGATCTCTCTTGTTCAAATAATTGCGCGGGCTGAATGGATTGGTCTGACTGGATTGATGTCTCTAGCTCGACCCAGTCTCTTGACTCAGCAGAGTACTTTGATTCCGAAAGCTCCTACTCGTCGGCAAAGAGTACTACTCTGCTGAAGCCGCCTTTTGAAATCATGCACCAGGAATTCCTGAGCTTCCATGACGGGTTGAGACTAACGCCGCCTTCCCCGCTTCAAAAGGAATGTGCACAATGATTCTCCTATGGTTCACAGAAGGATCTTCTCCGACCGCCAGTAGTCCTCTTGTTGCAAGACATCCCAGATCTCCGTACTGCCACCCTGCAAGGATATAGAACAATTCCATGATTGAGACCCAGAGTACCATCGGAATCCTCTGCTGCATCGCTTGCTCCTTCCATTACAGGAATCTTCCTTTCTGGCATCAACTACCGGGTGGCTCTTACCCAGTCTAAGTTCTCTACTCCCAGAAATCTTCCATACCTCGAGCACTTTTAATATCTTGCAATGGATACATTTACATGTACATAAGAGCACATACAATTCCGGCATACGCTACTCTCATTCTTTTTCAGTAGTATCATGCCATTGACAATATCAAAGCACTCACTCATTCTTGGTTGAAGAACTCAATCTCACTTGGACGAGACACTTAATCAACATTTACCCGGTTGTTGGTGCCATTGATTGCTTTTAAACCCCCCCGTGCCTTGAATGTGCAACCAAAGCCCCCGACTGAAGCGACCATGCCAGCATATCGACCAGCATACTTCTTCTCTCCCGGCTGCTCCGTGCCCACAAAGCTGGCCAAGGACCTCGGTTTCGCAGCGGAGACCACCGCGCGCCACGCAAGAGCGCTAGGCTATGAGTCAGACAGCAGATACGGTCGAAACGTCATTATCAAAAGCTGGCCAAACGATTTCGTTAACGGATTTGCTCACCAACTGTGCAACCGGTATAGGATCGATTATGCGTGGACATTGGAACCCGCCATGACTCCCGGCTCCGTCATAACAACAGTGAACATTCAATTTTCCGACGATTGGACATATGGCCTTGCACTGATGTGCCTTTGGGCCCCTAACGCGAGTGTCGAGAATGAGGCCAACATCTGGCGACTCAGAGACCCAATCCCTGGATACTCCTCTGTCATGGTGGACTTTCATTTTGGGCAGATCAAGCATCCTTACTTACACCGTGAACCAACCCTGCCAACAGCGCCGAATACGACGAGATACCCTCCTGCTATTTCTCAGGCCCTCGCTATTGGACAAGAGCAACAGCGATCACTTTTCCCCCGACCCTTCTTACTCTATGGCTCGCTGGAGGATCCAGCGGAGATAGCTAACCGTCTGCGCATCAACTCTCTGCCCTTGATTTGCAAAGGTCTTGTGAGAGGCTTCAAAATGATGCTATGTGGTATTAAGCCAGCTGTAGTCTTTGGCTCATGGCAAGAGATAGTCCACGGCGTCGTATACGTGGTGCAGAGCCGCGAAGACGCAGAAAAGCTACGGCCAGGGAAAAATTATCGCGCGTTGCCTTGTAGTCTTCGACTTCATGGAGCGCCATGTTGGGATCACCCCAATGGGATCCGCGAAATTCATCAGTATGGGGCGATTTATCGGTGGGTTGGTGACCAAAGTAAGTTTTCTGTCCGTTTCGAACAAGACATTGCAGTCTCATCACCGCCCAGGTGAATTAAAGGAGCTGGTATGATCATGGCGCGGGATTGAATTACTTTGGGCCATAGGCATGATTCGCTCGATCGGCTAGCAATCTGGCGACTGTAATTGCTTGCTTTTCTACCGCTGTCGATATTCAACAGACAATTTGATTGCTTTCCAGTCCAATGCATCTGTCACCTTCCCGCTCAATGAACGTGCCAAGTGTGCTTTGGCCGCCAATCGCCAGAACTTGCTGATATATTCCGACCGTGTACCGTACTGAAAGCTAGAAGCTTTCGGCGCCAATCACCAACCCATCACTCTGCCATCTGAGCATGCGAAGATATTATATTCAAAGACCATTTGCAAGAACAAGCCCCTATATACCCAAAGTGTCTGACCGTCTAGTGGTCGGCCTCATGAAGTACCTAGTGTGCCTGCCTCCATCCAACTACCTGTTTAAATCCATGTAGCTTCAATCTTCGCGGTAGTGGTTCTCTGCGACCGGAACTAGCATTGATGAGACGGCTAATCATTGACTTCCTCTGGCTGAAAGCTACGGTATGTGCTATGCTAGATGTGAGGTATAAAGCTCGACCAATGGACAGAATCGTATGCTCTGTGAGGAAGTGTCCAGAGGCTAACGAATACTTCCATGATCATGGATGTTCTGACGATGACGTAGGGTAGGAATAGGCCATTGATCGTGACGTCCTCAACACACTTCCCCCATGGGTTTCCAACGAGGATGGTGTTACTCAGAGATACTATGCCAAGACCGAGGGGACAGGCAGACAAGCAGTACAACGTGCTCGCTCGCCACATCCACAGCTCGGTCTGTGAGGGGAGTACAATGTCCCATGACGCAACGTGAATGGCACCGAAAAAGGTTGGAAAGAGGTAGAAAAGATAGCCAGTTACCGCTACGTCGCTCATACTCGTTACATAGCTCCAATGCTGGCCACCCCATATGAACTCATGCACAGAGCCTACCACGGCATCATGGGATCTTGGGGGCACTACCTCGACTGCTTTGTCGGAGCAAGAAATAATTGCCGGCATGCTACAACCATAGGGCTTCTTCGACTAAGCAACAAAGGCCAGAACAGCACGAAGTACATATGCTGTTGTACTGACCTCAAGAAGGGTCACCGCCTGATGTTCACACAACCTAGATATGACCTGGGTCACAAACCATAATGCTTGCACACAAGCAAACAGCTTTGTGAGACTGTCAGATTTGGTGAGACAGTCGGTTCGGTTCTCCGATATCTCGGCTAGTTTGTGTACCCGTTCTGTGCAGTAAAGGTTCCCATCTGCCTGCTCCGACACCACGTGGTTTTCTTGTTCAGGCGTTCCTGCTGACGTGTTTCCAGAGGAGTTGCAGCTCAATGCCGTACGTGTCTTTGAATCGTTATGGAATTTTCCGCCCTCACCAATGAACGTGGGTCTGTCTTCAACAGAAACAATAGTTTGCAGAGCGTGATTTATATCTCCCTTTTCAAGTTGATGATATCAACCCGTTGGAGACTCGAGACAGAAACCACCCATATCCAAGAAGAAGCCATAAGTCAGAGACAAGTTTGCCTTGGTCAAGCGCCTCGGTTGTCTGACCCTCTGGCGAGCGTTTAAACCTTCGAGTGATGCAGTCCAGACTAATAGTTCCGGAACAATGATACTGACAATGGTCGGAATGATCTTGCTCCTAACGATCTTGTCTCTCATGGACAGCGGCCTTTCTCCGCGATAATATGGCACAGGCAGATGGATCGCCGTTCAGACGCAAAGGAACACAGTGAAAAGGCAACTCCATAGTATATCGGTGGTCCCTCGCCCACAATCGGTCGAGACCCAGCCATGCACTAAATCTGGAGGGGTCGAAGCCATGGTAGAGGGCGAGACAGAGAGTATGTAGAGTGCTACTGACGGTCCGTAATTGGTACCGCTAAGGACGCAAGACCAGAGTCAAAGTTGAGACGCTGGCGTGGTACTTCGGCTGACGAAGAAGAGTATCACAAACATCTACATAAGAGATCAAAACGCCCTGCCGCTTGGAATGAGAGGTTGCCGGTGCTCGAGGATATATGATGGATTCAGGACTTGAAGGCGAAGATGAGAGTCGGGCCTTGGATGGAAATCCAGATGCATACTGAAATCGGCTCTCATTCTCGGCCTCCCATGGCAATATGCGACTGGGCGTTTTGCTTGGTGTCTGGTGCAGAGTGGTTGGCGACCCAAAGCTGGCTGGTCAGTCACAATATGATACTGAATCCCGTCCCTCTTGAGCCGGTCTACCACGCTAGCAAAGCTTGGCGCTCCCGGCGGCCCTATGACCTAGATAGTCCACCTCCATGTTCTAGCTTAACTTCAAAAGTTTCGTCATGACCCCAGACAATGATAAGCTCGAAGCCGCCAACGATAGAATGGGAAAGGATTGCCTCAGTCATTCCACTCTGGATAACCGGCAACGCGACGTCTCTCCGACTTGAGCTCACGATTGGTCGAGCGCAAGCATGTCAGGGAGAAGATGTCATCATTCAGTCTCCCTAGAAGTACGATATGAAGAGGAGGCAGCGCCAGACCACTTCTCTTGCGCTCTCGTGTATACCAAACCGCATTGAGCTCCTCGCCATACACTGCGAATCATCGGCTACATACTCAATACCCGCAAGAACTACAATCAAATCCAAGCAAGCAGAATGCGCCTCCAAGCAACCGCCCTGCTGCTCCTCTGCACTCTCCTCTCCCTCGCAGCAGCAGACCCAATCGTAAGCAGTCTCCCCTTCCACCACCACTCCTCCCTCCTCGTAATCCCTAGCTAACAACCCACTCCAGCTCATAGCCCGTCAAATGTCCTCCACCACCTCCTCCTCCACGCCCAGCGTCTCCTCTGGTAGCGTCGTAGCCGGCGAAGGCGGTTCATCAGGCGGAACCGGCGGTTCAGCGGGCGGTGAGGGTGTGGGTGCTGGAGGCGGTACCGTGGGAACGACGAGCTCGAAGTCCAACCCGGCGCCGAAGGCTACTGGGGGCTGGGCTGTGGGTGTGGGCGCTGGTGCTGTGGGCATTGTTGTTGGGTTGCTATAGGTGATGTTGTGTGTGCGCGGGGGGTTATATTGAGGTAGATTGGGGATATGAGGGGGGAAGAGATGGTTAGATGACAATGATAATGGTATGGAGAGTCTCATGATGGAAGGGTTATCCTGGAAATGGAGGAAATGTGACTTAACAGAACGTTTTGCTATATTACGATACGACTACATCCCCAATGTAATATTGATAGCACCCCGTGCCTTCGCATTTACCAGACAGCTACATTCACTGGCTAAGCCAATGGCAGCGGAGTCATCATAACGACGGCTCCTGGGATAGATAGTCGATCAAGCCACGGACTAGGCCAAACACCATTCCTTAGCACAAATCGCCGCTTCATCAGAAGGCAGACATCAAATCAGCTGACCTGCATCAAAAACACGCCTTCAGATAGTAAATACACTCGTCTACTTCATTTTCTCCACCAACTTCACATCGCAACTATCAACATCTCTTACAGACCGGCTAACAGTATCCAAGCCATCAAACAATATCCCTAGCTTACTCATGGGCCTCATCACCTACCTGAAACCTCCATTAGTCCTCGACCCCTACATATCACGAACTTCTCAAGCCACAACGAAACCCTGCTCATCTACCCTTACCCAAACCATCCACCACCCTGCACCCGACGATCCCCGAATCCACCCCCACCGAAGCCGGCGAAACAAGCAGAGCCGCAAACGTGCCCCACACACGCGCATCAGGGGTCCTGCCTACGCAATGCGCGCGCGACTGACTCGTCTTGCTCCTTGCTCTCGTATCGGAGGTTCTGGCCCGACGAGCGCATTCGCGCGGCTCTACTGCGCGTATGACGTCGATGAGCTGGATGATTACATATGTATAGCCGGATTGCAGATCTCGATGGTTGAGGGGGAGATCGCTCATGTGCTGAAGGGGAGGGGGATGGCGGTGTGTTTCTGATCAGGAGGATGGGGGTGTTGGGAGTGGGTTTTTCCGTCCTCGGTCTTCTGTGGGAAGGGAGTATGGGGAGTGCTCGTGATGCTGACACGAATGATATGCAAAAGAATGAGTCATGATCATCTCACGAATCCACCAGATGACGAGCGATCCAGACATGCGGCTCTAACAATCAGAGCCCCACGGGGAAGAGAAAACATGCATGAGATCCCCATATGTGGATCCAACATCCGTATAGAGAAAATACCGCATTCGTCGCCTCTCACCGCCAGATCCCCCACGCCTATTCTCTAGCGTGCCACTATACGCCGAGCAAGCTCACGCAGCTTATACTGAGATAGATACTCAGCCTCCAAGTAGCTACGGAGGTGTCGCGTGGTCTACTTAACCAGAGTCCGGACCCAGCACCGGTTTCAGATATGTCACGCGATCACATACGCATGCACTAAGGTATTAAGCTTAGATGCAGGAGATTCGGCACTTAGCATTTTCTTTGGTTGGTTTACTGTAATCTCATCGCCAGCTGTGTCAGCGACGCTCAGACGCTGATGGGTTTTTCCATCGAGTGATGGGTTTAGTGGAAATGGTGGAGATGTGATACTGGGGATGCAGAAGTACGGGATGTGGCGATGGGAGATGTGATGTTTGGGATTTATCATTGGGAGAGCTGATGTTGGTGGTTGAATTCTGTGGGAGATTGAGTGGATTGGGGCATACGGTAGCATGCTATGGTATTGTTCACAAATGAGGAAATGGCATCGTAGGTACTCGGTAGCCAGACTATAGGGTGTCGCGAGAACGTGACGTGTGCTTACAGCATCTCCACCTGATTTGATTTCAAGGAGAGAGGGTGAGGTAATTGTTTGTTTATTTGGCGAGGTAAGTGAGGTGAGTGGAGCGGTTGGATCGGGTTGCGGGGAGGAGAGGGGTTTAGTTGCAAGGGAATGGGGGTGGGATGAGGGGAGCGGAAGGGATGGGGTTTGGAGGTTATGGGGGTGTTGATGAGGGTGTGGATGGGGGTGTGATATTTTGATGGAAGGAGGGAAGGAGAGCGAAGGGTTATTGGTTGTAAATGTGGGATATTGGTAGAGATCAAGATCACGCAGCAGATAGTTCGAAGTATAGACGTTGCAGCCAAGATATACAGGGATTAAGAAAATGTAGATATTGGGTGTTAAATTTTTTCATTGCTTTATACTGTTTTCCTAACAGTCTCTCCTAGAGGTAACTGTCCGAAATCGCTATGCTATGCTATGCTATGCTCTGCTCTGCTATGCTATACCAGCCATACAAGAACGCCCTGCTCAGTTTGCCTGACGCTAATATTTCCTCCCACCCGATTGTATAACGCCATGCTTGGACGCGAAACGATGCTGAATGTTGAAAACTGCCTTCCTCTCCGTAGAGAGAGCGTCCAAAGAGACAAAACGTGCTGTCGAAAACGAAGAACTAGAACTCCGCCTCCTTCTCCTCCCACCTTTTTCAGGTATTACAAAGACAATCCAGTGGACCAGGATTGACGAGATATCGCCCGACGTATCCATTCGGCACATTGACGCTGATCCCACCATCTCCGCAGCCCCCGTTATGACACCCATTCATCACATATCCCGTCTGAGAAGCACAGTTCGTAAACTCATGATCGACATCCAAACTCGCAAGGTTCCACTCGCACACCTGGATATCACTCAAACAATCCAGACTAACGTTGCCGTTGGTAGAAATCACGGTATTAGCCAAACTCCCCTTGACACCGCCAGAATTCTGGCAACGATACGCGCCGCCAAAGAGCATATCTCCTGTTGTCCAATTACCTAACACGACCTCCAGTTCCTCGGTAAAGTTCTTACGCATGTCCCCTAGGTTGTCCATAGAGTAGCTATTCCCAGTCACATTGTCGTAATAGAAAGGCCCGCACATTCCTCGATCGTTGTAGCCCTGTCCAGCACATCCCGGATCGAATGCAAGCTGACCAGTGGAATTGTTGACGAGTTGATTGATGTCGGTATTAGTGGACTGCCCGATGATGATATTGTTGGCCTGAAAGGCTTTAGATATGATATAAGTGGATAGACCTAGAAGAAGCTTGTCGGATTCGCCGGACATATCTGGAAGAGGATTAACGGAGAAAGCGCCGCTTTCCGCAAAGGTAACGAAGAGATCTACGTCGTTGTTTATCGTGGGGATGATTTGTGAGACGTTTGTTTGGTACGCCTGCACAATTTGTGAGAGTTCTTGCTGAATGGTCGCCCATTGCGTCACCTGACTTTGTGTCGAGCCAATTGGGAAAAGAAATTTGGTGACTGGGGGTGACTGCTGCGTTAAAGCGATGAAATGTCTTTGAAACAGAGTTCCGACGGGCAATATTATGTTTATGCACGCGCTAATGGCGGTGAGGATGTCGTTAGTAAGGACTGATTGTTTTTGCGGAGGATTCAGGTATGCAACCATTGCACCAACTTTCTCTCCCGCAAGTACGTTGGCGTTTCCGATTGCCATCCAGAGTGAAGTGAAGACTTGGTTGATGGCGTATATATTATATGCAATGTACCAATCCTGAGGTGACAAATTTTGGGTGGCCGGCACCGGACAAGCTCCTGGCTTGACACCTGTGCAGTCTACAGTGCCCATGTTGTGGATTTCCCAGAAACATGTTGAAAAATTGGTTGTGGGTCCGCATTTGGGTTGATTAGTTGCCCACCAATTGTTGGTATAATTTGACATGTCTAATATATCCCAACATGATGGATCTATTCCATTCACACCGCCAGGGTTTTGGCAAGCTAACGCTTGATTGTTCGAGGGCGCGTTGTTCGGTGGAACGTTTTGTGACATTACAATTGTCTCACCTGAAGAATTGCCTTGCGGGGCATTGTTCGGAGGTGCTGGGTTGGAATGGCCCTCGTTCGATGCCCCTTGGGGCGCAAGATTACCCGAAGCCGCAACGGGCGGTGGAACATTGCTGGAGCTCGCTGGTGTTGGTGGAATATCGCTCGGGGGTGTCGGCGTTGATGGAACATTGCTCGAAGGTGCTGGCACTGTCGGAGCATTGTTTGACGTTGCCAAATCAGGTGTGAGGCTGCTCGACGTCGCTGGACCTAGTGGATCACCCCTCGAGGGAGCCGGGTTTAGTGGGATTTCGGTCCAAATCCCAACGGTTGGTGAGACGCTACTTGAGGGCGCCGGGTTGAGTGGGATAGTGGTCCAGAGCCCAGCGGCTGTTGGAACAACGCTCCCGGGCGCTGGATTTATTGGAACGTTGCTCGAGCCTGGTGGGGAATTGATCGAAGCTGGGTCGGGTGGTGGTATATCACTCGAGCTTGGGGGAGTTGAGAGGACTTCGCTCGAGACCGGGGTAGCCGGTGGAGGAGTACTCGAACCCGGGGGAGTGGATAAAATAGTGCTCGAGACCGAGAGTGCTGGTGTAAAGTTGCTCGGTAAAGGGAGAGCTGGTGGAGCATTGCTCGAGACAGGGGAAGCTGGTGGGGGATGGCTCAAATCCGTGGGGGGTTGTGAGACATTGCTGGAGCCCACAGGGTCTGGTGGGGCCTTTTGTGCCAGCACAAGTACTCCCGAATTGTCTTGAGCGATCGCTTGAGACAACATAGTGGTAACAAGCAGGTACGTAACGGCGAACGTGCCGAAGAAGAGGTTCATCGCGAAGTAAAAGAAAAAAGGGTAAAGGTTGGGTTTGCAAGACTAGGGAAGGATAAGACATAAAGTGGAATTTTGAGAGTTTGGGTAATATTAAGTTGCAGACGAATATATTGTACATGCACGGAAATGGTAAGAAAGCGACCCACAATACTAAAGTATGGGCCCCGGTCAGCAGCCATGGCCGTTGCGATCGACGTGGATACGGGAGGCTGCAACCCGGGGGCTTACACGTGATGTTTCGAGACTGTAAGAGGTAGAGGGTAGGAGCCTTCTTCCCACGACAATGCGCCTTACTCCCACGCTTAAAGAAGGCCGATTGACGGTGTATGAATATACGCGCGCAAATTGGTTTTCGTGGGGGAGCGTCATGCCGTGCTTTAAGCTGAAACGACAAGGTCCCTGTCACGGTAGGCTAGCCTCAAATCTACCTTCATCTGAGATCTGCAACACTCATTGACAATGCCCATGGCATTTCGGAACACGGAAACAGATGTATTGGCTATAAACAGACGGTAACCACGCATACTAAACTTAAAATGAAAGGCTTGGGTACACTGAAGGTTTCGCGATTCATATCCGAAACAGTAGCCAAAGGACGCATTGCCGCAGTTAATAAGCATCGAGCAAGAACGACCTGTCAACCGTCACTGCCCGTATTACTACTAAAAGGCGCCTGATCATCCGCAATTCTCTCAATGAGTCGCATACCTTGAGGCAGGATTCGGTCATCAGTTGCTGCAACTGATCGAGTCTGGAAGTACCTTACCCGCGAAAATCTATGACATGAGTACAAATGAAGTCGAAAATCAATGGATAAGGACAAGATGCCCCATGACATTCAGTAAAGCTTACTCACGACAATGGCAAGCCATTAGAACAGTCGGTGATACTAATTCGTGTTGGGGATGAAATTAGGATACCGCCATGATGAGGTAATTACACCCCACAGTAAGCGCACTTAATCGTTGATTGGTGGTTAGGTCGCCAGCGTAATGATGCCCTGGATCTGAAAACCTTGGTTGCCACGTATATAGAAATAGAAAGCAAGCACAGCCGTTCGAAGTTCAATCGAGCAACCACTCTAGCAACTTGCAGCTAAGCAAGCTCCTGTCGAAGTAGCCCTACAATTTTAAAGTATATTCTGCCAGGCCATTGACCCTATATCGCTTACTTTTCGTCCCTCTTCTCTTTGTTCGCCTTTTCTTCGTCCTCCTCACGTTTCCTCTTCTTATGCTCTTCAGGCGTATCAGCGATCAATTCACTTTCACCGGAGATCCCAGACCACTTCGGCTTGCCATCATTGATGTCTAGGACTCTCCGTGGATAGAACATGTGGCAACTGCTCGGAAATATGGTCAGTAATGTCCGCACATCGTTTGAAGAATAGCTTACGTAGGCTCGAAGTTCTTCCGATCTGCCTCAGACTTGAAGTCGATTAGAGTTGGGAACAATAGTATCATGTTTCGTCCTTCGTCCATGATAGGTGTACGACAGTAGGCACAGCTGACTTTGCACGGCAGTTTGTGTACCGTAGTCTTCTCGGAGCTCTCATACCAGCCAAGATCGTGGTGGCCGTGTGTAAAATTAATGTCCTCTTTGTGGAATATGGCAGCCCATTGGAATGGTGCTCCTAAGTGACGGTCAGGTTGCGGCACTCATCCCCAGGGGTCATGCACAAGAGTAGGCTTACCGTGGAGCTTTTGACAAGTAGTGCAATGACAGTACTTGGAATCCAATGGCTTCTCCCGGCTCAATTGATACTTCACCTTTCCACAATGACAGCTGGCTTCGTAGCGAGCATTGAAGTTTGCATCGTTGTCGTGGACCTTATACGGAGGTCGGTGCTTCCACTGGTTGAGCTCGCCTTCCGTGTCTCCAGGATCGCCATTATCGCCGTTAGCTGTGTATGTAGATGCTTGTGCCATATTCCTGTTGCTGGTGTGGAATCGGACCTGGTGCAGGCGAGCGATAGATCGAGATGCTGGCTTGAAAGTATGTGGCGTGGTGCTGAAATGAGCTTGAGTCGGTACTGCTCGGTAGATTCTGAGGAATCTAGAGGCCATGTATTGACGAATGGATCAGCAAGAGAGACGTGTCCATGAGAAGTAATGTTATGATCAACATTAGCACGCGAGCTTGGGCCTTGGTGTCATGATGACATAGTCTTTTTGGCGCCGATCATTGTGTAATGATTCATGACGATGATTGGACCCTCATTGCATCCATCTCCACCTCCCCATGTATAATCCGTGATCCACACCATTGTCTACCTGAATCCTGGTCAACGGTCCAATAAAGGGCAGCAGATGAAGACATGGCTGGGTGGGAGAGTATCTATGGTATTGTTCGAATACTCGATGCATTGCTCCGAGATCTCGATGATCTACGCTTAGCGCTTCCTCGCTAATCTCAGCCGCGGAACCATCATGGATTGGGGCTAGTTCCACGTGCTCTAGGGGCGCATGCCCTGACGATCATTGTCCTCAACTCTTCAGCAGAAATTACACCTCGTGGCATGTAAAGTAGCCGAGTTCTGGTAGAGTTATGGAGCTCTAACGGCAAACCAACCTGCTCACGTCATTTGATAAGGAAAATCTCTTGTTTCAAAGAAGGCTTCTACTAAAGACAACACATTATCGTGCAATTTAACGCACGCTGCCGCTAGGAACTTGTAAGGCTTGCTGAAGAGATCGGCTTCGTCTCCCGATCTCAATAACGCAACAACCTGTAGAGACTCCGGAGCAACAAGCACATTCTGCGGCGCAAGATCATCATGGGAGAAACGGAGGCACCACACATTCCCAGGCCTCTTTCACCAGATTGTAAGAGTAACTTTACCACCTAACGCGCCAGGCTTTCTTGACGTAAGACGCTGCAGCTGTGACAGGACTCTGGTAATGGCAAGTTTAGACATTTCTCGAAAGCGTAGCTCTATCTTCCGTATCAAGTCTCGGTTCTAAGACCGAAACTATTGCCCCAGCTACACCTTCCGCTGTGAGGACCGCTCACCATCATTCTCTACGACGAAGTCCAGGACTATAGGGACTGGGATAGTAGTGTTTGCTCGCGATGAAGATCGACGCGTCTCGTTCGTTCTTTGACCTTTCGAAAGAATCGGGTAGAGTGAAGATTGAGCCGTCAGGCTTGCGACGCTCTCCGTTGGGTTGCAGCTGTTATTTTATAAATGTCCTTGCTATGAGTGTGTAGTAGCTGATGTTTGTGTGCCATTGTTTTACGGATACGGGTAACATACTAAACGTGGTGGTGGTCATGAGGTTTAGTATGGGGCTGTAACATTGGAGAAATCGAAGGGAAATTGTTATCACAGGAAGCTGACTTCGACTGAGCACATGTACGACTCACACAAGAAATCCGGTAGCTGAAACAGTTCGGTTCCTTCTGCGCATCTCACGGTTGGCGCCATCAGTGCTACCTTCACTAAAGCACGCCTTTCCACTGCCAAAAGGTCGTGGAGCGTTGTCCGGCTAATAATTTGAGCATATGATCCACACTGAAATACTCTTTGGACTGGTTCAACTTTGCAAATGTTCTATATTAATATCGCTTGAGGATTCCAATATAACGGTACAGAAACGCAACGGAGGAAAGGGGAAGAGCGAAGAGACATACTAATACAACACTTTCAGAAGAAAGGAGCCAAAAGAAACAAAGACCTTGAAGCTCATAGTGTCTCACAACTCGAATTCGCCACCGCAAACGAAGAGATTCTAACCATCGCGATGCTCAACCTGTCCAACAGCTCACCAACTCCCAGCTCCCATCCGGAAATCCCTATCCTCATACCCGCTCCCTAACTTTCGCTGACCTCCTCAACCGATTCTGACTAGTAGTCCCATTATCACTAATACACTCCCCCACGCAATACGGATTCGACACATAATTGAACGTCAAAATGCCAGCTTTCGGATCATTACTCCCCTGATCAACAAAATGAATCGGCACACTCCCACACGTGTGACACCCATGTTCCAACACCTTATCCGTCAACGGCCTAATCTGTCCCAGAGTCAAACTCGCACCTTGCGGAAACAGACATACCCCGCCTTCAGCGATCGAACCACTCAAACTAAAAGTCCCAGTCGCAGTACCAACAAGGGGAGCCTCTCCGGCGGCACCAGCGACACTGCCACCTAGCGTGAGGGTCTGGGATTGTGACACGCAGATGATGTGGTCGCCGTTGTTGTAGGAGGTTGAGTTTGGTTTTGAGGAGGCCCAGACGGCGTCGCGGAGGACTTGGGTGATGCTTTCAGTGGATTTGTCGTTCCAGCTTGCGAGAGGGCAGAGGCCGGAGCCGCGGCAGTTGATCCCTAGGGGTGTTGTGAAAGGGAGGACAGTGAGGTAGAGAAGGGTGCTTGTAAGTGAGAGGGGATGCATGATGGTGGGTTGCAGTTCAAATATGGAGTTTCGTGGGTAATGTGAGATCGATCATGTGGATGCTAGTCTGTCGTGAAAGTTTCGTGGGGGTTGGGGGTCTTCTTATTCTTCGATGGAAGGATCAGTGTTGGTCGTTAAATTGGTTGGTGGTTAAGATTAGTCTGCTCCTACACATATCTGCTCTGCCATGAAGGATTCCATGGCCATGTACACGGCACGGTTGATATAATCAAGGCTTTCCGACGCTCAAGATAAGGGAAAGGGTCTGCCAGCTCTGGGCCCACACCATAATGACGATCAATTATATCAAGATTTGACCCAATCCAGCAGGTCTTGGATAAGATTGTCAATCCTGTATGTCGGCCTCAGCCATGATGCAATTGAATCTAGCCATCAATTGATAGGGCTGGATTGCATTGCATAAGGAGGTATCTCAGTGGCGTGGTTTGTTTCTTGGTACGATGCAGAAACGGACATTTCTCCCGTTCAAGTTTACCGTGTCTCTGATATAGCGAGCATCTTCATTCACGCCTCGCCCTTCCATCGCCAGCGTCATCAGACTCCGGGAAACAATCTGGCTGCCGTCCCAGGCCCAAGCAATCATCCCTGTTTGCTTGGCCATGAGTGCAAATTCGAGCCCATTCAGCTACGGGCGATCTATATGCGACCCGTTCTTGCTGGGATTTCGGGGAATATAGGTGGGTGGCTGGTTTTCAATAGACGTATACTGGCCTTAGGTAATAGAATGGCGTAGTGCTCCTGACGAGCTCCCAAGGTCAACAATCAACTACAGGTATTGGAGTTTTCATGTCATGCAAGTTTACCTTCCGTCAACATCTATGCAATGAGAAGCGTTGCTACATGCAATGAAGGCTGATATGAAGGGATCTGGAAACGGCATTGGTCCTTTTTACAGATGATCGACACAAGCAGATGGATAAGAGGAAAGTCTTTAGGAATGGCCCGAACGGGAAGGATCCTTCGCATGCTCATGATTGGGGCGGTTTGATATATTCTTGGTACCTGCGGGACTTGATGTTGCCGTTCCGGCTTCGTGGACGCGCACCTCACCCCTGGACGGCTTGTCCTTCGTTGTTGTTTCATCCATCAATATGCGCGCCTAAGGCATTGTCGAATTCTTAGACGCCCTCCTGAGCCGCGAAAATGGAAAGTCATGTCCGTAAGCATTCACTAGGTCAGGAATGTATGGAAGTCTCCAACAAGACTGTTCAGGTTGAGTCATATCCTTAGGCTTTTGTATCATGCCATGCTCCAGCCCCGGTTATCGTTGTGCCTTTTCGCTGGCTTCAGGCTATGGAAGAGACGCGACTGTTAGACCTCAGTAGTTTCTACAAGGCCTGTAGGATCCGGAGAGGAAAGTTGAAGTATGGGCAACGAGGTGTTCGAGCTCTTGTAACGCATAGACTTCCATATCTTCAAGATTGTACCGAAAATCCCTACCATCATGTGTGCTCAGTTTTGGTTTCTTGAGATTGGTTGGTGGGTAAGTTGTCAAACAATTGTGTTCAATTTTGTTTTTCCAATAGTCGCGAGTGAAAGGGCTCACCTACTAACCGGCCGAACCCCCTAACTGGTCATTTTCGGGCGGCTGAAATCCCACGAATACACATTTGGTACAAAGTTTTTGAGTATCACGAACGCGATGACTTTGTACGCCAAAATATTGTGTCAACCCTTCTGCGTATAAATTTAGAGGTAGTAATCAGTTAGGGGCTTTAGCGAGTTGGTAGGTAAACCCTTCTGCCCAGAAAATGTATCAAGATGAGATGCTTTGTCAAGGCCACAGATATCCGTCTGATCCTGTGTTTCCAGTAGATGGAGGGCGTCCAAATTGACAACATGATGAGCAGTAGTGTTCTAGCATTTTCACCAATTAGTAGCTGTCATTCTCAGCGCAGCGGATTTGAAAACTCCCATATAGAATGGGCTTTCCACAGCAAAGAGTCTGGCACAAGATTCAGCCACCACACTACTGAAACATCTGTGTCTGGGCACTCGAAATCTGTGATCAAGGATGACTAGACATGGTGTCCCCATGATGTACACAATTACGTCGTGAAGAGCTCATAGCCTGCTCAAGAGTGTAAACACACCAAACGGATGAGATTCTTCAATTAAAACGAGTCAAGGTAGGCAGGGACAGTCACCCATCAACACTTGGTAAATATGGTTGCGTAGCGACGCCAGTAGTGGAGATTGATGACTAACGAAAGAGCCAATTGATTAGCGCCGAATCATGGCAGCTTCCAGCATCGATAGCTCGGACACAAGCTTCTTTGATCCACTGGCCTTTGTCATTGTCTGTCACTGCGAGACATTGACTCTGGACGAGAAGAGAACCCGAAGAATACCCATCGAGATTTACAAACATCGCGGTAAGCTTATCCATCCTGTTCTCCACGGTCACCTTGGCGACATCCCCACCTCGTCCAACCTCGGTTCCGACAACAAACACCTAGTGCCACCACCAGCTATCGCTACAGCTGTGCACTCATTGCAGACTTGCTTGACGACCGTGTCGCTGACGAGCACCACCCAGATTGCTCCGAGTAACCGGAACCATTCGCTGCTACCTCTTGCAACGAGCCCAGCATGTCGGTCAAGTTCGAGAAAGAGACCATCCGGGATACGCCCATCCCAGGTGGCCGCAAACATGAAATCGCGCACGAGATAGGAGAGCGATTGACTGGAGGAGACACGGCACAAGGCTACCTAGCTGTAAGAATACTATAACATAGCAGGAGCAAGTCGCACGGACTGACGGATGTATAATGTAAACAGGCCTACCTCCAGCAGCTCCAGAAGAACCCCCTCCGCACAAAGATGCTCACGTCTGGCTCGCTATCAGCTCTACAAGAAGTCATGGCATCATGGATTGCGAAAGACGTCAGCAAGCATGGCCACTACATCAGCTCTCGCGTGCCCAAGATGGCCGTATACGGCGCGTTCGTTAGCGCGCCATTGGGACACTTCTTGATCTCCATACTGCAGAGGTTGTTCGCTGGGAAGACTAGTCTCAAGGCGAAGATCTTGCAGATTCTCGTTAGCAATCTAGTCGTACGTTCTTCCCGCCTAGCCCTGGAAGGGTACAGTACTACGGCTAGTGACTGACACTCTTGCTTTATAGATTGCCCCAATTCAGAATTCTGTCTACCTAGCATCCATGGCCGTCATCGCTGGCGCGAGGACCTTCCACCAGATCAGAGCTACCGTCAGAGCTGGATTCATGCCCGTTATGAAGGTCAGCTGGATTACCTCTCCTTTGGCGCTGGCATTCGCCCAGAAATTCCTGCCAGAGCAGACCTGGGTGCCGTTCTTTAACATCATTGCCTTTGTCATTGGCACATGGATCAACTCGCAAACCAAGAAGAAGAGGCTCGCGGCTTTGAGGAAAAAGGTAGGCTAGCTGAGTTACTATTCAAGCTCCTAGCTAACAGGCTCTCAAGCATTACGATGACGATGGACGAAGTGCATCTGGCAGAGGAGAATTCGAGAAGCGTGACTACTAGAATGATCACGAAGTGACGGCGGGAACTGGCTTCTCTGTGGAAAGTTGACAGTCCTCACGTAATAGTCGATATCTAGGAACTCGTTGGCGTCCACACGCTTATTTCCAACTACTCATGTTTCAATGGGGATGCTAAAAATGTCACCTTTTGCGCGTCAGGTAGCAGATAGCCTTGGAAGTTACAGATCTCGGGATGTTGCGCCCGTGCCTACCTTGAAATCCCTCATCAGGCCGAAGCTGACACTGACCGCTTACCCACGGTGACTCACAATCGGCCCAATCAATAGCAAGTCACCCGATAAGTATGTTGAGGGGTTCGATGTCGAACCTCATCTTAGAGACTTGAACACCTACTCGGACACCTGCAAGCTATAGTCATAAGATGGACGAGATCATCACCAACCTCCACCTCTCCAGGTTTGCCCTCCCCTTGCCACGCCCATACTTTCTCCAAGTCACCTAACCAAACCAGCCTCATCCCAGCCACCAATATCCCCGCCCTCCTCACCGCCAAGATAACTCTCGTCCTCACAATATCAGACTCAAATCTCCCCCTCTCCACCCGCAGATCCTACCTCACATCCTCCATAACCCAGCAGCACATCCCGGCGTGCGATCTCCCTAGCCGGGACATGCTCGCAATCTTCCCCTCCACCTGCACCCTCATCCAGACCCAACTCGCCTCGAACAAAGGCGTCTTGGTACACTCAGGCATAGGCATGAGTTGTAGCGCGGCTGTGGTGACTGCGTACATCATGAAGGTAAGGATGCTGGGCGCGTTTGAGGCGATAGATTTCGTGAGGGAGAGGCATGGGGGTGTGATGCCCAACCTGGGGTTTGTGAATCAATTGGTAGTGTGGGAGGAGTGTGTGTGGGAGCTTTTTGAGGAGGTGGATGGGGAGAGGAGGAAGAAGAGGGCGTATGAGGAGTGGAAGGGGGAGGCGGGCGAGGGGAGGAGGAAGGGTAAATTAGTTACTTGGGGGTGCGCTGGTGAAGTGGAGGAGGGGAAGGGGAAGGGGAAGCTGGTCGATGAGGTGTGCATGTGTGAAAGCGATGGTTGATCAACGTATCCCATCTGGAGGGTCAGAGTCTCCGCTCTTTGGTGTATGTTAACGATTTTTGTATTCTACCAATCTGTAAGAGTCGCAACCCACCTCGTTAAAGTCTCATCTCGGGCTATTTGAGAACATTCCTCATTCACTGGCAACTTCGTCATCATGTCGCCTATCTCTCGTGGTGTGGAGAGGCAGTAGGCCTGGGGAACAAGACCCGAAGAGGAGATACCCCCATCGCTCTGCTCTTCTGGCAAAGATTCTGAGCTCACTATCAATAGTTCAATCCTCGCTATCTTCGACTGCATTACGTCGAACTCTTCAAGATTAATCTCTTCATCTCCAAGGGGACAAATCACTTCATCATCTGGCCAAAGACATCCAACCGAATTTTCCTAGACCCTTGAAGTAGGTGGCATAATTCTCCAGCGTCAACCAAACTGCAGGGATAGCCGTTATGCTGTTACTCCGCGCCTATCCTGCACAAGATTCGTCATATCGACGAGAGGATACACCAGGCTTCCATTGCCAGGAAACCCGGTAAGGCTACCATCTACTCCCTCATCAAGTCCAGGCGGAAATATAGGTAATCCTGAAATCATATGAAAATTGAGTATATTGTCAAACGACGACCCAGCAGCATAAATGTACAACGCGATAGATCCTACTGTTTTAGGATCTATATTATATATCAGCCACCACTCCAAGCCTACACCGTAGAAGATTTAGCTGCGCCGAACCTACCTGAGATGAGGCCAAAGCCACCTTGCGATATCCTCCTGCCGATGCAGTTCTCCGCGACTCTAACAGCATTAAACTCGATATTCGCCCATTTAGAGCGAGGTGTAGGATCAGGGACAACGCCTCTATGGTTGGCTACGGACATTAGTGCGATACGGCAGGATCCTGTGTAGCATATCACTCTGGCGTCAGCCGTTTGCAATTGATAGGATCTTAGTATGAATAATTCGACTAACTATGTCTCCAGAATTTAGGCAGCTGTTCTATCTTAACATTGTCCTCAGTCCATACCCGCTTGAATGGTGGCACCAGATACTGTGGTTCGATAAAAAATCGTGGGTCAGACAGCCTAGGGGTTGGGGCGCGAGAACTAGCGTCTGGCATCTCGTTTATGGCGATTGCGCAGTCTGGTAATGTAGGTCTGCCGTACACGCGAGCGTGGCACTTGTAGACTTGGGATGAGGCGAGCTGGACAAAAAATTGGAAGGCAAAAAAGAAAGCGATCGTGGCTTGCATCTTGAGAAGGGTAGGCTTTGTGGTAGTTAGCATCAACAACCCATGGGATTGGCCGTATGTTGTATGGTTGTCAGGTCGCGTGGGAGCTCTTCGGCTGTGGGGAGAGTTCAAGACGCTCATCTTATGCGCAAGACATCTGGTGAGTCGCAGGCGGCATCAGACCCATGTCCCGTGTCTGAACATATCGCCACTAACGTGTAAGAAGGTGCGTGAGAAGGGTTCAGAAAATCGTGGGGCCCTCTGCTAACTATCTTCATTGAGACACCGAGCAAAAAAACGATCTCCAAGGATTTCCTCACCTTGGCTGAGATGCACCAAAGCCATGGGAACAATGCGAACACCACTATACGTGTTACTGTCCCTTCTCTTTTTCTCCCATTACATCATCACCCTGGAAGTACCCATATGCAACACAGCCACCTATGGAAACCCCACCCCCAGCGATTGCAAACCCCTCTTCGAAAAATTCACATCTCAACAATACATGACTACACGTTTCTTCGATGACGAGCAATTGCGTGTCGAGGCGGACGAATCGTGGCCTGGGGTGCAGAATGCATTTGACCCTCCAATAGTCCAATTGCCGAAGTACTTTTCGATGAGTACGTCATCCTGGAGCTCACCCTGATGTTGGTGGCTATTGGAACATGGAGCAGCTCTGCTGATGTGGGTTGAACAGATACATGCAACTTTGCACTCATGACATATACGAATCCAGAAACTCACCTTTCGTTCCCACTAGTCATCAGCGGTACGTGATCTCTCTGAATGATCAAGTATTTGTCCCAACGGGGTTTTCAGCAATGAGATATGATACGAGACTTGGTACGAGACTCGGAAACTTTTTCCGCGTTATGAGAACAATTGCTTGACTCGAGAATCATGCTTGAATGAAAATACTGACGTCGAAATGGCTCAGACTGGGGCAGTATCAACTCCTCTGGAACGCATCTTATGGAGCAATGCCTGGGTCCGCGGAGTAGGGGCGGCGAAATTTCTATAAAAGCGGGTAAGCTTTTCTTATTCTTAGCTTTCATATTGAAGTCCTCAATATTGACAAGACTTAATTCAGCTACATCGTGGGACCCAGTCCTGGTATTGTTCATGTGGGCTGGTGGTGCCGAGTTTGAGAAGAAATTGGTCAAGTACGAGTATGATCCAACGTATTCTCCGCAGCTATTGCTGTCGACAGCCGGTATCAATGAAACGAATGGTACGTCTTTCGATAGCGTAGCGGCAGTAACCACGGCGATAGAGAATTCTTCGGTGTCTGCTTTGCCGTTCAGGAATAGTAAGCCGTCAATGTCCGAGCCTGTAGGTATCTCATAGTGTGGAATATTCTACCGCACGTGAGCATGCTACCAGGCCTTTTTAGCTATTCAAATGATTTCCATCACACGAAAGCTACATCATGAGCAATAGTTGTATGCTTGGGTATATACAAGGTCCACTCGCCTCATGCTCAAATAATATTATCCCTCTCACCATATCCGGTTATCCCCAGCTGCAGCCTTCAACTTTGAAGTTTTACGTGTGGCCATCTTCCCCGTCCCAGGCGTCTTGTAGAATAAACTAGGGCCATGTCCCTCTGGTACCAGATGGCTTAGGTAACCCCTGTGCGCCGGATCCCTGTAGTATTCGATGTCCTTTCTGCTCGTAGGGTCCGGCAATCGATTGTAGAAAGGTCTCTTTAGTGTCTCTGCACCTGCTTCTATTTGTGACTGTAGTGAATTGATTGGATCCATTTTGCCCCGCACAATCTTCCTGACGGCAAACGCTGTATAGTACCTCGTCGTTACCGAGCCTCCAGCGGCCTCGACAGTAGCTATTGCCTTGGCCGAAGCTCTCGATATTATGATATTCAAAGGAGCGCTAAGTTGTTCTGAGCCTTTTGCGAGAAGCTTTACGCCGTCTTTGACATTGCTGACACAGCGAGAATCGCAAAGCTCTTTGATAGTGATGGGCTTCGAGGGGTCGAGGCGACCTTGATCGACCCAGTCTTGGAGTTTGCAGAGATTAAGGGGCTTCATATCCACCGTGAAGCTAGAGCGTGAGCAATTAGCCTATGCAGCACTTAGAGGCAGAGGTCTCGTACGCTGCCCAAAAATGGTCCCCCCTCTTCCCAGCGACGACCTCGTCTGTTGTTTGCCCTCCATTGAAGCCGAGTGGTACTTTGCCATGCTGCTTCTGGCCTTTATGACCTCGGCCTGATGTTTTGCCCTTGCCTGATGAGGGACCGCGACCAACCCTCTTCGCAGTGCGGAACGAGCCAGGATTCTTGGAGAGGCTTGCGAGAATAGATGCTGAGCGTTGTTGTGGTGTATTATAAAATGGTGCGAGGAATAGCGAGACGTCTATAGTTGGACGAACAATCGAATGCGAAAACCGCAGTAGGCTATGTGGCCGTGGAGGCATGGTTAGGCGTTTGTAGTGGTCGTACTGACAGGAGTTGAGTCGGCCGTTGACGCTCGGCCGTAGTTTCCTCACAGGATCTGCAGCTGCCGTCAAAGTGTCTCTCCGTCATCAACCGCGTCGCCCTCTACAACCACTACTTCAAACCACTTGGCAACTTGTTCGTATGCTATAATGAGTTCCCTGAAGCTCATGCCTTGTAGTGCGATTTCAATACTTCATTATTAAGTACCTGAAGTCCACATCCACGATGTCACTCTTTGGAAGCTCTCCAGACGACTCGAGCTTATCTACAGCCCCAACGCGTGATCAGAAGTCCTCTCTGTTTGATGACGAGCAACGACCCTCTACAAAGTCTGGCAATTCGCTCTTCGACGATCAAGGAGCTAACGGGGACTCGCCATGGGGCATGCCTACGCCAAAGAGAGCTAGCAAGAGTGAGTTGGTCAAAACGCTACTGCCAGCCTCTGACGTCCCAGAGAGTTACATAGATGCATTTGACATAATTGGGGCCAGTGGCTACAAGGTAGACGGAGGGAAAATAGGTATTGCTGGTGTCAAGAAGCTTTTTGAGGGCAGCTCGGTGGATGCATCGAGTCAAGACAAGATAATTAAGCTGGTCACTGGAGAACAGGCACATGCGTTGGGTCGCAGCGAGTTCAACGTCCTGCTCGCCCTGATAGGCTTGTCTCAGGAGAGGGAAGAAGCTTCACTGGACTCAGTAGACGAGAGGCGCAAAAGTGAGCTATCCTTGCAATGCAAGTTCACCCTCAGTGCTAAGGCTCCAGGTTGCAGATCTTCCAGAGCCATTGTTACCTTATCTTGAGCAAGCCCGAACTGCAAAGATTTCCGAGAACCTAGAAGATACGTCAGCTAAGCGGCAACAGTCAGCCCCGCCAACGAATCAAATAACTCCTACAAGCTCTCCTTCTAAGTCACGCCGCCTAACAAAAGACTCGTTAGAGAATCTAGACGACGATCCATGGGCAAGTCCAGCCCTACACAAAGGCCATACACATATCGTAAACAACGAGGCTACACCTTCATCAAACATTACCGCAGCAAAACCACTAAGAAATGGGCTTAGTGAGCCTTCCAGAACCACGAGTGCTTTCACGACGCGATCCGAAGAACCTGCGTCAACTCCAATGGCGACGGAAGACAATGTAGGAGGACTAGGCTGGGGGTCCGAAGCACCGCCTAGCAGTGGATTTCCAGGCACAGGGCAATCAGGGCTTAGTGGTGGTAGCTTCGGATCCAGTGGGGATGGGCAGGGTAACAATGCTGGTGGTAGTCTTGGAAGGTCATTGGGCGGAGGACGGACCATTAATCGAGGTGTCGAGGAGACAGTCACTGTTACCCTTTTGCCGGAGAAGGAAGGCATGTTCATGTTCCAACATCACAACTACGAGGTCAAAAGTGCAAGGCGAGCAAGTACTGTAATACGAAGGTATAGCGATTTTGTATGGTTGCTGGATTGTTTGCATAAGAGATACCCGTTCAGGCAATTGCCACTGTTACCTCCGAAACGTGTCGCAGGTGAGCTTGATGTCACGTCTCAACTGGTTACGCCAATGCTGACATCATATAGTCAATGGAAGGCACCTCTCAGCCGATACGACATTCATCGAAAAGCGAAGACGAGGTCTTGTACGGTTCCTTAATGCACTCGTCAGACACCCTGTCTTGAGCCAAGAGCAGCTCGTGGTCATGTTCCTTACTGTGCCCACTGTGAGTTCGTAATTGCCACAATCTTTACAAACAAAGCTCATGTACAGCATCAGGAACTTGCAGTATGGCGGAAGCAGGCAACAATATCTGTCCAAGAGGAATTTGCGGGCAAAAGTCTTCCACCAGGCCTTGAGGACTCGCTACCCACGAACCTGTCTGACACCTTCGATACAGTTCGGTCTGGTGTTCGGCAAGCCTCAGAATCATATATCAGCCTCTGCAATCTCATGGAACGGCTATCGAAGAGAAATCAGGGAGTCGCAGCAGACTATCTTCGCTTCTCGCAGGCGCTACTGGCACTGACCGAAAGCTCACCGAACACCTACGCCACCGATACGAACGACGTTCCTTTACTGAATGAGGGTATCAGCTCCACTGCGAAGCACCTTACAACAAGCCAGAGTCTCTTAGAAGACGAAGCACGTGCCTGGGATGAGGGCGTTCTGGAGGACCTCAAGAAGCAACGGGATACTCTAGTAAGCGTCCGGGAGATGTTCGACCGTCGAGATCGCTACGCCAAAGACAATATTCCCTACTTGGAACGGAGAATTGAGAGCAATGAGAACAAGCTTGCTGGTCTGATGGGGAGACCTGAGGGTACTGCGGCCAAGCCTGGGGAGCAAGAGAAGCTTGAGCAAGCTGTCAGAGCTGTATGTATATTTTGTGAAACTACTAGACATACACTGACAATGAACAGGACAAACAATCAATCGTCGACCAGCATGCTCGTGGAGTCTTCATCAAGGAGTGTATACGAGATGAATTACTTTATTTCCAGCAGTCGCAGTATCATGTCAGCAGATTACATCAGGACTGGAGTCAGGAGCGTGTCAAGTATGCAGAACTTCAAGCAGATAACTGGAGGGCATTGAGCGAAGAAGTTGAGAACATGCCTCTGGGAGAGTAAAAGTAGCCTGATTTAGCCTCGGGTGCTGTTTTGGAGCCCCGGCGTACAGCGATGGTACGATATGGAAGTGTACATATACTCAGAGCATAGTGTCTAAGTACGGACCTTTGTGACCACATCTCATAAATTGATGACCTAGAATTTGAGTAGTTGTCAATACTACAATATTTTCAATACCTAGCCATACCTAGGTACCTCAAGGTACCTAAGTATCTTAAGGGTCAGCCTACGGCCACTAGCGTGAACTCCATCGTCATCCCGCTTCTCGGCCTCACCTCAACTTCACTCATCATTTTCAGCCTGATCTGTGCAGCAGCTCTGAATACATCTTCTCAAAGTCTTTTTCTGGCACTCAATTCCCCAACAGCTTTACAATCTGGATCGCTTCAAGATGCCCTCCTCGTACACGCCCCAGCAGAAGGGGGCGATAGCCCAATTCGTGGGCTTCACTTCGACGAAAGATAGTGTTGCCGCAAAGGTAAATCCCGATCACCCAAATTTCTTGCATGATGGCACTTTACTAGTATGGAGCTACGCTAGCTTGTAGCTACTTGCCGTATCTACGATTACACGCTCCCTCTCATGCTTTGGCAAGAACGAACGGCTAACTACCCGTGCAATACCCAGACTCTCAAAGCTCACGGATGGAATGTTGAGCAAGCAATAGACGCGTATGTGTACTACGTTTTCCTAGCATTGTCTTGTACTACTATCAGGTCTACTACTGGAAGAATTTTGCTACATTGCCCGTCTGGTCCTTCGGCTCGTGCTCTGAGGTCTTGGAAGTCCACTCCCCGCAAGGTCCTGGTTCCTGTTCTGGAAGGCAGCCAAGATGGCGGATAGTGACGAGCACGTGATTGTGGGGGTGCAACAAGACGACGATAGTGTTCAGAGTTCGGACAGCGATCAGGATACGGAGCACAATGAGAACTTAAAGAGCACTAGGAAGTTGCAAAGCGATGAGAAGCTGGACAATGACAAGAAGCTGCTGGAGGCGAACTTACACAAGCCGCAAATAGAGGAGCACGCGAAGATCATACAAAGGCAATGCAGAGAGCAAAAGCGTGGAGATTGGAAACAGAAGAGGACTATTATAGATGTGGGTGTGGAGATGGGATGGCTAGAAGGATCAGAGGAAGATAGACAGGAGCGCGAAATACTGGAAGAAGCTCGAGCTAGGAACAAACTCGGACCCAGACCCACGGACCGGTGGCATACCGAGGCGACGCATACATCGTACAAGAATTCTCATGATAGACCCATAGATGATGCATGGGCGGACAAAGTCTACCAATATCTCATTGACGACTTCTACAAATCATTGATAAAGCCATTCAAGAGATGGGTAATCCACGCCATCAATGAGGGAACCTGGATCAAGCCCGCACAGCTTCCTTTAGCTTTCAAATTCGCCATGAGGCGGCCTCATATGTCTGAAGTCACGTTCCAGTCCACTTTGCGGAGCATGGGCTTACATGATGGTTTCGAACTCGGACATGCGCCAACCTCGAATACCAAGCGTTCTCACGATCTTGATGATACGCCGAAAAAGCTCAAAGGTGAGATCGGTCCCGATCGTTCAATGGGACACCCGCATGCAACGCTGAAGTCCTCACCCAGTGGAGCTGCTAGTCCTAGCGAAGAACATGTCGCTGAGAGAGGACTTTTAGATACGATTGAGGTTGACGACACAACACGTAAGGATGAAACGTATCAGCGCATATATGCGTTATATAGGAAGATCCAGGGAGGGCAGATCGACCTTCAAGAAGCCCCTTCGCGTTACCGTAGTGCACTCGATTTGCATGGCGTGGACAACGAAGTCTTGGTCGATGCTCTCCGGGAACTTCGCGTACCATTCCATCAGATACCAAGAAGCGGTCGGCTCGTTTCCCGTGGTCCACAAAAGGGTGATTCTTTCAACGCCCCTAGGAGTGGTGGTGGTGATCTATATGGGCATCATATGCTCAACAATGACGATCCGAGCCCAACTTGCAAAGAAGTTGCCCAAATTATTGACTCGTATCGCTCCAGGACGCTCAAAATCTATGCCGCTATCCGGATGATACAAGAAGCCCTGTCTCCCGTTACATCGTACTCCGAAGACATTGAAGCAAAAATCGACGACACCGCTATGAATCCAACTGAGGCGGCTTTGGCTATATGGGAAGAGGCTTGCGAGAATCCGGAGGACGAAGAGTATGAGATAGAGAGGTATAACATGGAGAGCGAGGAAGGCGACGACGAAGGAGATCCAAGTCGGAAACAAAACGTTGCGAAAGCCAGGCCTCCTGAAGGAAGAACATGTGCTGGGCCAAAACACGACCCGGCAATGCCCGAGCCTTCCAGCACCGGCAAGAGTAGAGCAGTCGAGAGCGTTCAAACATTTGGCTTCGACGACGCAGATGCGAAGGATACCATAGACACCATAGAGCTCCTCATCAAGCTCTATCGCTCCGAAGAAATTCCATTCAGAGAGGCTTGTGACAAAATACAAGATTCTATTCAGGGTTTCCATTTCGACCCTGAGTTCATTACAGACACAATGCAAGCTTCTGGCATGACTCCAAGAGAAGTTGCGGATCTAATCTGGATGGTAGCATTCAGCAATGGTCCGAGCCATAAGGCTGAGAGCCTGCATCAACAGCCAGATGTGGTCAACGAGGGTTCGTTCCATGAAAATAGCCCTGATAAGTTGGAGAGCCAAGACCTTGGCTCAACCGGTGCTCAATTAAAATCTCAAGACATTGGCAATGAAGAATCCGTTAAGGGAAAAGCCTCACAATCTCCACATTCGACCTCCATGAACCAACAGTCCCCAATTCCATGGGGAAAGGCTCCAACCGTACTGCCAAAAGCCAGTCAACCTGGTAAGGATTCCAGAACTAAGGATTTACCCGCAAGTGCTCCTAGACTAGGTCCCAATCTCTCTGCTGCGGTCGGCCCTGAGAAACATTACGAGCGGTTAGGTACCCCTATCCCAGATCCCACCGCACAAGCTGCGATTCGTGATCCGAAGATCTTCGTAAAGACATCCTGGGATGGGAGTGTGCCTATGAGAGAGCGGGCTCCTTCACCAGAAGATGGACTGACTGATGATCTTTACGGCCTCACTATGTCAACCAAGAAAGCTCGAGAGCTTGGGCATGCCATGGGATTGTCAGCGGATTATCTCATGGCCGAAGTCCGTACACATCCTATCGGAAGGGAGCAGAAGAAGGAAACCATAGCGACAGCCCCAGTTTGTCTAAACAGCTCCAAGCGTAAAGCTTCTATAACCATGCGTTCGCCAAGCCCTGCCAAATCTCCCAAGTTGGGCCACTTGGAGTTTTTCGCAATACCTGGAGAAACGCCGGTAGAGTTTGTAGAAAGCCACTTGGGCAGTGACAGAACCACACAACCCAGGCACCTCTGTCCCAGGTGTCTGCAATGGCCATGCTATTGTACGCATAACTTTTCGGAAGACTGGTGCCCTAAGTGTGAGCAAGCCCCTTGCGGTCGCATGCTCAATGTTCAGTCTCCTGAACCTGATCAGACAGGCCAGCAAGATGTGAGCCCATCTCCTGAACCGGCAAAGCGAGGATTGGGTGGCAGGACACGGCTTTTTAAGACTCCAAACATGGTTGTTGCTTATTTGTCTTCTCTTACGCGAGATGAAAATGTTTATGACAAAATTATTGGACTTGAGAAATTACCTCTAACAATGAGCACAATACATTCAGTACATATAATATTGAAGGACATTGAAAGAGCAGTCAGCTTAGGCAAAATAAAGGGGCCCAGGGGTGCAAAGGACAAAGAAGTTATTACTGTTCTGCGGCGGGTCCGAGGGTCTTTCAAAAGCCTGCAAGAACCCAGTGAGAGCCATGCCAGAACTCAAGCCGCTGCTCGTATTTTAGCAAACCCAGTATCAGCTGGTGAAACACCGTTGATGCATAGTCAGCATCCAGGTTCAGTGGTTGCTCACCTCCGTTGCTTCACAGATAATGCCACGATATTTACCCAGCTTAGGCAATGGGGACGATCTCCGGTTACCGATGCGGTCTACCAAACTGTGAGAACGATGTACAATCACATTGAGGACGGCATCGAAAGCAAACATGTCGAGGTCCAAGGGTTCGACGACATAGTTGCTATGTCCATTATGCAACGGATTACGAACGGTTATGAAGGTAAAGAGAATAGCTCCGCCAACAGCTTTGTTGAAACGTCTATCCCTCCGAAAGGCGCCGATCCGAACCCATTGCTCACCTACCTCTCTCGAGTGATGGATTCTGGGGACCCATTAAGCATACTCGAGGACATCGCCCAGAGCCCCATGTCCGATTCGACTATAAGAAATCTTATCTTGATTACTGATCACATCGAGAAAGGAATTGAGTCTGGCGAGCTTGACAAGAGCCCTGCCAAAGGGGCCAAAGATGCTCGTGCTCAAGCCATAATCGAGCGCCTTCAGAATGCTGCGACACCGTTGCAAGCTCGGACAAACTCCAGCAGTGCTCTCAAAACGCCAAAGAAGGATACATTGGGACCAAGCTCCGCTTATCTAAAGTCTGACTACGACCAGAGCCCACAATTGTCTTCCCAGCCAGCTTGTCCAACGACGCAACCAGGATCTATTTGCTCTCCTTATGAAGATCGCGACCATAGTCGAAAAGCCCGAAGCGCTATCTTGTCAGCAGTGGCGACAACTGACAAGAATATTGAAAGCGAAGAGCAACCACCACGAGGGTCGCCTGAAATGTCTAAGATCAATGAAGCGATTCGACCATCGAGCGACCCCAAAAAGTCCCATGCAGACTGCATAGCGTGCTCTAAGAATCTTCATTCCGATGATCTTGTCTCACTATCTTGCAAACACTCCATGTGCCGTCCTTGTATCGAAACCCTGACCCGCGAATGTCTAGAAAACGCGGAACATTTTCCACCTTCCCATTGCAACACGGCAATCGCGCTCAGAGTAATGGTCCGTAATCTGCCATCCGAATTATTCGCTCGATTCCGCAAACGTCAATTTGACATAGATTTTGCAGAGAATTTGTCCCCTGGCCGACGTCCATACAAAGCTTTTCCAGGTATACCTCAGCTGGTAATTCGCCCTGAATCCGCGGCAGGTGTTCCAACAAGTTTCCAGAGTCTGCCTACACCTGCCCATTCCCGATCAGGGTCACAGCAAGTAGCACAAGCAAAGCAGACAAGTAGGACTTCTAATAATCGGAAGTGTGACGCTGATAGGGACACGATGGGGTCACCTCTGGCAAGGCAAGGAAACTCAAGCCTACGGATGCAAAGTCGGGTCGAAGCTAGCAATACACCTCCTGCATCCCCGAAGCCTGAGCCGAGTAAACTGCCATTACCTTCAACGCCCGAGCCTAAGCTGACGGAATCCCCCAAATCCATGGATGCTGTTGCCCAATCACCTGCGCCAGGCTTGAGGAAATCCAGGGACCGGTCGCCACCACAGCCAGGGAGGTACAAAGCCTCGAAGGAAGGGTCCAACCTGACTGCCGAGGATGCACTGGAACATTACAAAGATCTGGCATTGCGACGACAGGTTCCCTTTACTTCAATTCTAAGCGAGCAACGTGCTATTAGGGCTCAAACTGACAGAAAGAACCAAGAAATCAAAGCTAATTTGACATGGGAATCACTTAGGTTCTTCTCGAGCCCCAACGTATCTTCAACCGTAACTTCATCTGCAGCGGTGAGCAAGTTGTTCGATAAATATCGAGGTATGGTCGTGCTTTGAGAAAGGTCTCTGGGTATACTAAGAATCCGGCAGAAAACCCAAGAGAAGAACCAGATAAGATCGGTGTGGAAGGTTCAATGAAATATCTCCAAGACCTCGGTATCAAGCTAGATGAAGTCGTTGTCCTTGCAGTCCTTACAGAACTCGATGCACCAACAATGGGAGAATTCACCCGCGACGGCTTCGTCGATGGCTGGCTCAAAAATCGGTAAGTATTCCCTACACAGCCTACAGAGGTCAGGATACAAACTGATACGACGACATTCGCAGCGCCGAGACTATACCGAAACAACAAGCCCATGTGATGCACTGGCGGAGCTCTCTATCACAGATGCCTGAATTCTTCAAGCGGGTATACAAGACCACATTCCTCCTCGCCCGTCAGCCTGGTCAAAAAGTTATCCCTCTCGACACCGCAATCGAATACTGGCGCCTCCTCTTCACCGCCCCTGGGTTGTCCTGGACTTCATCGTCTACGCCATGGCTTGATTGGTGGATTGAGTACCTGGAAGGTAATTGGAAGAAGAGTATCAGCAAGGACATGTGGGATCAGACGTTGTCATTTGTATTGAAATCAAGGGACGACGAGTCCATGAGCTGGTGGAGCGAAGACCGTGCTTGGCCGGGCGTGCTTGATGAGTTCGTTATGTATGTGCGGCAAAAGAAGGGTGGTGCGGAGACGGAGATGGATATCGGTTGAGCATCGGCGTGTCAGCGGCTCAGGAGTCACTCGTTTTGCAAGGGAATGGTACTTTGGGTGGATGATACCATGATAATACTCTACGATAGCAGAGATTGTTTACACGGGGGTTAGATGGCGTGGAATCGGCTTGTTACTGTATGCATGGCCAAGCAGTGATCTGAGCGAGCTGCTCGGCATTGATGGCCAGCTTGCAACTGTATGTGTTATTCAAGGTGGCTTCTAGAGGCGTTCCGATCATCATCGTGAATCAATAGGGCAGCTTTCCACTAGTCATCTTCACCTCTGAAATCAGAAGTGCTCATCATTAAGCATTCGTGGATATGTTTTCTATTCCGTCGCTGTCTAATACTTTACAGCTAAGCACGTAATGCTATGCTCCTTGTCCAATTCTATATACACAATTGTCTATCTGATGTTTGAGCACAACTATACAAGCTCCAGCCTTGGCATGATCCATCTCATCCCATCATTTTCGACATGATTCAAGCACCCCCCAACCCCCTAACCATCCCCCTATTCAGCGTAATCTCCCTCAATATCTTCTCCGCCCCCTTCTTTACGAGCTCCCTATATAACATCATCGCACACTCTTCTGCGTCGGCGTCGCTGCTCACGTGGTGCGTTTGTGAACCTTGTATGCATTCTTGACCGTTGAGACTTACGACCATGCCGTGGAGGGTTAGGTGGCCGGATGCTGAGGGGGTGTGAGTTGAGGGAGGTGAGGGGGTGGCTGTTGATTCTGGTGGTGCATTGGGCGATGCATCTTCCCATGAACACTCCACTCCCACAGGCACCGAGCATCCACCTTCCAATGCTCTCAACACCCCCCTTTCAGCTACACACTCCCACCTCACCCTCCTCGCCTCCCTCCCCTTCCCCAGGCCCCCAATTAACCCCTCAACCCACTCATCCCCAGCCCTCCACTCCACCCCCAACGCCCCCTGCCCAACAGCATGCAACACCCCCTCCTCCTTACCCAACCACGAACTAACCCTCCCCCCCAACCCAATCCTCTGCACGCCCGCACCAGCAAGAACCAACGCGTCGAACCCCAGTTCCGGATTATCCAATTTACTAAGCCTAGTCCCCACATTCCCCCTAACATCCTGAATCCTCAAAAGCGGATACGTCCTCCGTATCATAGCCGCTCTCCTAACAGAACTAGTCCCCACGACCCCGCCCTCCGGCAACTCCTTCAAAGTCCTCAATCCCTCTTTCGTCCTCGCAGCACTCATAACAACAGCATCCCTAGCCTCCTCCCTCCCCCCAACAGCCACAACGCTAAACTCCCGCGCAATCTGCGTAGGCACGTCTTTCATGGAATGAACCAGCACATCGACTCGCCCCTGAAGTAATTCCTGCTCTAGGTCTTCGGTCCAGAGGGCTTTGCCGCCGGAAGCGAGGGTGTGCAGGTCTGTGCTTTTGTCCGTGTCGCCGAGGGAGGTTGTGGTGGGGATTATGGTTGTGAGGGGACCGCCGTGGGTGGTGGGGGGGAGGAGGGTGGTGAAGAGGGTGCATTGGGCTAGGGCGAGGGCGGAGGAGCGGGTTCCTATTCGGAGGGTTCGGGGGGGTTGGGGGTGGGGGTGTGGTTGTGGTTGTGTTTGGGATTCTGATTGGGCGGAATGTGGGGAGGGCGATTCGGTGATTGTGGATGTGGAGGGTGGTGGGGCGTCCATGTCGGCGGTTGGGAGAGATGTTGGGGCGGAGGGGAGGGCGACTGATTGTGAGGTCGATTGGTGGTAGTTTCGTCAGTGTTTTGAATTATCTCATATTTGTATTGTGCGAGGGAAATGTTTACGCTGTGACGATGATCTCGGAGATATCTCGGAGATATCTCGGGTCTAAGAGCTTAGAAAGTAAGGTATGCGGAGTGATCGTGATTAGTTACTCCTTTGAGACGATGATGAGGAAGCATTGAATGCAATCGATGTCTTTGATATCTAGTGTACACCGATACATAACGAACGACTGTGCAAATCATCCGACAAGCCCCTCTCTTCCCCTTCTTGTTTCCAAACGCCAGGTCCCAAGCCAATCCCCCTTGTCAATCCTCATGCTCTGATGCCATATTCGCTGAACAATCGCAAGACGCCATGAGAGCCCTTTCAACAAGGTATAACAGCACATGCTGACTTCGTTTTGCCAGAGAATAATCGTAATGCAACGCAAAATGCCGACCACTGCCGTCATTCACAATCATCAACTCTTCTGCATCTCCGGGACGTTCTTCAAGCCCTCCGCATCCAACTCCGGGCCAACTTCTTTCTCCTCTTCCTCCCTAATAATTTCTTGACTAACCCTAACCCTCTCCTCTTCCACCTCGTTATTCGAATGCAAAAGCTTGCCTGGAGCGTCGCCCATACTCTTCCTCGCTTCATTGACGATGGCGTCAGCTTCACTGATGCCGCCTTTCTTCGTAGAAGGTGGATCGCCTTCGACGCCTATAGGTTCGTTCTTCTTTTCCACTGTTTGCTGGAGAGCTTTGTTGTCGAAACGGACGACCATGCAAGAAAGGTTGTCGGTTGAGAAGCGAGCAAGGGCATGGTCAACGAGGACTTTCGAGGCGGTTTGCGGGTCGTGGATGTGGCGGACTAGATCGACAGCTTCTTGGTCTATGCATACATCCCAGAGCTGCAGCTTTTGTTAGCTTTTGTTTTTGATGAAATCAACGTCTTAGCTTTAGTACTTACGCCATCACAAGCTAATATCAGGAACTCGTCGATGTCTGGTTGTATCACTGTCTCTGTAGTATAAGGATGTCCGGTGACTAGATCCTTCATATACGCATCACCCAAAGCTCTGGTTACAGCCAGTACACCGTTCACGCGATTGTTAAGAATGAGGCCCCCAGCATTTGATATGCGTTTACCTTCATTCTCATCACTGCCCTTGTGATCGTACGATAACCGTAAGGCTTTCCCATTACGACAAAGTACGATGCGTGCATCACCAACGTTTGCAGTGTACAGTACACGCTGCCGAACAGCCGAACTCTGAAGCTTTGGCATAGGGGTACTCGAGGCGAAGCCTGGGATAGCGGCTTTGCTTTGTGGAGTGACAACCTCAGATTTGCCCTCGCTATTTGGGGGCTCTGACGCAGCTTTGACGGCCGCAGCGGCAGCAGGTGCAATAGCAGTCGAACCAGTGGCTGACTGGTAGTTCGGTATCCTATCTTCCCACCTCAGAACTGCGCAGATTGCAGTACAGCCGCTGTTCTTGAGCGGTAGTTTGTCAAGCTGTTGATCTACAATCGTGAATGTCTGATCCAAGAGCTCTGGAACAGGGGTGTTTGGATTTCTTCGTATCATATCCTCCAGTATAACATGAAGCTTCTTTCCACACCAATCTGCAGCGAACGTACCCGCGTGGCCATCAAAGATAGCGAAATAACCATTGTCGGTCTCAACGACGTGCTGAGTATTCGTCGGGCTGAGTGAGAGACTGGTACTCGATTCCTGAGCGTCCTTTGATTTCTGGCTTCTTTTACTACTCGTCGTCGACTCCGTATCCGATGCAATATTCGGGGCGGGTGTGCTCAGGAAGTTGTAGAGATAAGCGTGAGTGTCCTCCATCGTCCGCCGGCATTTCTTATTCTTGTCCTCTGTGACACCAACGCGGAACGTTGATCTGGGTCCAGGGCGAGACTCGCCTGCAGAGTTGTTCAGCGAGCCTTGAGGTACGCTCAATGCAGGATCCGTCTTCCCGAGCTTCTGTATTGCCGAGGATTGAGTCGTCAGAGGGCCATCTGCACCCGAGTTATTCGGGGAAGCTGAGAGGTGGAAGGAGTTCTTTGCACTGGAAAACAGGGCTCCAGCTTTGGCTATCCCACTACTTCGACGCTTCTTCTCGCCGCCGTTCTGGCCAACCTCGTCTTGCGACTTTCTTGAGCCTGTACTAACACGGCCTGCATCGTCGTCATCTTCGTCGACGGCTTGCAATGAGATGCCGTCGGGTATGCTGCCAGGACCCGAAGTTGGTTTTGTGATTGTTGGTGTCGCAATACTTGACTCATTGGTATCTTTCGTGGGGCTGCTGGAGCTGCCGAACATCCTGTTCAGCAAGCCACCTCCCTGGGTGGAGAGGCTCCTTCTCTTGGGCCCTGCCAGCGTGATGGATTCGGTGGTACTAGGTCCCGCGGGGAGCCTAGTGGGGGATCGTAGACGAGGAGGTTTGGTGGATAGGGAACAATTGCGATCAGGTGTACAGAAGTTAGGATATGAGAGGCGGAGTTGGGAGCAGATATCAAATCAAGAGGCGTATGTAAGGAGCGTCAAGATGTCGAAGGCGGGGCAGAAGAGTCAACGAGCGATCGGGGTATGTTTGGGACTATTGATGATCAGCGATGTCACTCCATATTGGTTTGTACCACTGCAATGCAATCATCTGATAATTCTCAACAAAACAATCATGCATACCAAACACGGTAAGAGAGCACAGGGAGTCTGGTGAGCGTATCCAGCTTACAGGTTTGTTGTTTGGGTAAGCGGGGTATTCCTCTACAGCTCAGATCGACATCAACACATGTAAGTGATGAATGGTAGGATGAGGATGAGGATGACGGAAACTCCGCCAGAGGGTCGCGTCCACCAGGATCGGCTTGGTGTCGGCGGTAGAGAGGGACGACGTCTGGTCCAAATGTGGGGAGAGGCCCTGGCAGGCTGGCAGGCAGCTTATCGGCAGTACTAGGCAAACCCAAAGCCCGTAGATCCTTGGCGTTATCGTTCTACGGGATGACGTAGCACAACAACAATAATGACAACGGTTTAGCAACGTGGAGTGGGGAAGAAGCCACAAAGTCAATGATGAGTTATGGCAGCAGTATCCCGGAGAGAACCAAGTTGCTCGGGTACGAGAAACTCTATACACCACTTCCACTGGTTCAATCATGGGACAAGCGCAGTCTACAAGATTCTAAGCTCTTCGGTGCAAAGGGTGACGCCCGGCAGACCCTGTAAGGGTCTCAAGGTACATGCACTCGGGGAAACTCATTTGAGATACTGCAAGTGCTTGAGGAAAGATGGGCGTTCGAAGCGCACCGCTTAATTTCTGTAATTGCCCGCTTTGTATCCGCTGCAGCGATGCAGAGAAATAGGGTTAACTCCTTGATTGTTCAACCAAGATCGCATGCAACTTGGGTATCTGCGTCCGCTTTTCACCGGATAAGCCTGTAGCATTGTATCTGGTCACCCGTCAAGAAAACATACCAGTAGAATATGCTCGCAACGCCGTAGACCTCTATCATCATCGTTCGCTTCCACTTCAATGGATGTCTTATGCATCCTGACCTTTCACTTCGTTCTCCACGACCGATACCTGCGGCTTGAATTCTTTGGCAACCCACTCCCAGTATTGCTTCCATGCTTGCCCTTGGACATTGACCGTAGGACCCGAAGCTGACGGGAATGCGTTGTGAAGCAGGACAGTAACCTTGAGCGCTCCTTTGCTCGCCTCGTTCGCCTTCTCCACTTCCTGCTTGACCGAGTTCTCTTTTGGTTTGTAAGCCAAAATGACACGAAAGCGCTCGGCGATAAGGTCCAGACGACGCGATGTTTCATCGGGTTCAAGAACAATCAGCTTCGTCAGCATGAGGTTGCAAAGGACCTTTATCTCATGCTCATCCTCAATTCCCGCAAGAACACGGTCGAAGAGATCAAGCGTATTGATACGTGTATATGCATTTTCCATCAATGAATACAAGGTCTCGTATGCGCTCTAAGGAGACTGTTAGCTCTGAGGAACAATTGTTGTTAGTGTCACATACCTTGCGAAGTTCAAGACCGTCGTCAACCTTATGCTTAAAAGGCCCCATTTGCACCTCGCGTATCAGATCGTGGTTGATCTTGGACTCTTTCATGACCAGTGGAATGAGCTGTGTCAATTGTCCCAGGATTATTTCCGACTTGTGTTGTAATGCAGAGTTCAAAGTACCTAAGGCGAGTCGTCGGTTATCGAGATTCGGATCATTGAGCATCGTAGTCAGCATCTTCAACAATATTGGCTTAAGAACCTCGTCGAAAGCGTCATCACTATCGGCAAACGTGAACCGGATTGCCTGAATTACCATGCCTCTTACCGTAGGCGTAGGGTCTTCTAGATATCTCTAAAAGCTCACATCAGCACTGCACTACAATCCAGCAAGAATGGTCTCACCTGGAGCATTGGAAGGTAAGTCTTTGGCTCGATAATGGTAAGCCTGCCTATACACTCAGCTCCCAAGACTCTGTTGTCCTCCGCTTGGGATGCAATCAATAGTTTCTTCCAGATGTCCTTCGTATACGGCGATATATCAGAACGCGCTTTACCAGCATATTGCAGAATTTCCTTGATGGAGTGAAGCGATAGATACTGCATCTGGCCAGTCTTCTCAGAGTTCGACAGTATGACTGGCAGGTAGGTGTTGATATTGCCTGCTCCTGCGCGACCTAAAGCGACGGCTGCTGCACGAGGCACATTCTCGGATTTTGAGCTGAAGTGCGAGGTGAACAACTTTGGTTCCAGGGGTGACGCGGCCCCAAGGCGTAGGCCTGCTTCACCAAGGACTGAGAGAGCGAGACACTTCCGCAGGCTATCGTTGGAAGATTGTAGTTCGTTCTCAAAATCTGCAAGTTTCACTCCGACCGACGAGCCTCCAGATACCAGTAATGTGCCAATCGCTTTACCAACAACAGCCGGATCTCCAGCAACGCCCACTTTCTGAAGCAAACCTTGCATTAATGGTTGTCCGACAGCTTGTCGTCCAATGGTATTGACAAGGGACAAATACGACTCGAAGACGGCTCCACCAAGCGGAGAAAGAACGACAGCACACAGGGCATCAACCAGACTCTCGTCAACCACTTTCCTGGGACTCCGTTTGACGAGCTTGCCAAGCACTGACATGGCCAGACCGAGGAGGTTGAGATCTTGTGCGTTGATCAGGGGTAGCAGCATGCTAGATAGGTTGTGGAGAGTGCTCTCATCTAAGCTGCCGACTACCTCAGCATTAGAAACGAAACTCCTCAACGCAATCAGGCTTGCTCCACGAAGACTTCGATCCGCCTTCCGTAGTTGAGCTCCCAGCTCGAGCGTAACAGCTCGTACCCAGACTGGCTGCAGGTCCTTTTGATCTACTGCCGACCCGGCAATGATGTCGACAGATTTGACGGCAGAGAGACGAGTCGTTTCGTTCTTGAGTCGATCTTGCAGAACCGCGAGGGCTTTCGAGCGTTGTTCAGCGGCGAGAAGCTTTACATTACTCGATCCCGAAGTGCGAGCGAGAAGCACACCAAGCGCATGGATGGCTCGTTGTCGCACTTCCAGATCTGCATCAGCGGCCACAGCACGAGCAAGTACGACGTCGTATATGTCGTTAAGGTAATGTTTTCGCTGCTGTTCTGTACCGGCAGATCGAGGTGGAGTCAAGACCTTGATTATACTCTCAAGCGTAACAAGCGCCTCGCTCGACACTTTGTAGTATTTGTCTTTTGCACTAAGGACAATACTAGGGACAATGATACCGATGTACGGCGTGATGACCTTCGAAGAGTGGGTGTCACAGATTGCGCTGAGTAATTGCAATGTTTCGAGGCGCATCTTACTGCCTGTTGCTGCTGCTGCACCTCCAATTGATGTCGAGCCCGAGCCGCTAGCTGATCCCCCTGAAGCCTTGACTGCATCAACAAGAGGCTCAACAATCTTGTTGAGATTGTCAGATAGACCACCATGCTGTACAAGAACTAGGTCACGGAGCAAAGTGATCGAGGCCTGTTTTGTGGGCACCGAGTTTTGCTTAAGCAGCTTGGCTATGCCACGAACAATTGCGGAGCTGAGTCGAGCAAGATCTGCTTTGGGCCCGGAGACTGGGGACGGTGAAGCAGCAGGAGAGCTCAGACCCATGGAGGACGCGAAGACGCCCGATGCGCTGAAAGAAGCGGATTCACTGTCAACCCTCCGCCGTTTACGTGAGCGGGCAGCGTATTCTGCTGCGAAGTCAATATCTTGGTCCACACTTGCTCCTGTCATCGAGACCCCTTCCCCAGTCTTCCTGATTAGAGTCGCCAAAGTGGTAAGGATCTCAAGTCGAACGTTCTCCTCTCTCTCCTGGAAGCGGTGGACTAGAACCGGCGCAACTTTTTCGTACAGTGTCCCGCTATCTAGCAAATCTCCGTTGCTTCTAGTTGAGATAATCGCATAGAGTGCCTTCGCAGCGCATCGACGAACTTTCCAGCTTGCGTCATCATCATCACTCATGGCTCCGTCTTCTTCGAAGTCCTCTTCCTCGTCGTTCAAGCCATTAGTTTCAGCATCGTCATCTTCATCTCCTTCATCCATCTCTTCATCATCTTCGTTACCAGCATTATTTGGATCGTAAACAACATATCGTAGAGCGGCTTCAATGGATTCGTTAGTGAACATACGCATGTCATTGCTGCAAGATGAGAGAAATCCTTCCAGCGCTACTAATCCAGCTTCTCGGACTTCCTCGATCTCGAGGTTTGGCGCACCATCATCAGCCATCTCTTCCATGGCATCATCGTACTCTTGTTCGCTTAGTGCACTCAACACGAACGGTGCAAGTGTCTTCAAGTACGGACCGAGCCTTTGCGGTATGGATCTCGAAAGGGAACCAAGCATTGTAATCAAGAGTCTTCTCTTTGGCAGTGTTAGCTGAGCGCTTCGAAAGCTTTCGATCGTGCTAGACACAAAAGTGCTCAGCAGGCGGTCAGACATATAAACCGCAAGGATAGATATGGCGATCACAGCTTTCTTTTTGATGACAGAGCCAGTCCGCTCATCATCCAAAATACTCACAATGGCCTTTTGGAAAGCTTGCTTCTCAGCATCTTGAAGCATAGGTCCGAAACACCGAGTGACCTCAATGAGAACATCAACTGCATCACTATCCACACCCTTTTCTGAGCCAATTTCCAGCATCCCAGGTGGTGGGACGGGAAGATTTTCCAGTCCATGGGGGACCACGACATGACCCAGCAACCGCGGTATCAGAACTCTACTTATGGCAGAATATGCGTCCTGTGTTTTTGAAGTAGGAGGAACGCCAGGCACCGGACGCGGAAAAGCCGTGATAAAGGTTCTCAAGGCCGTAGCAGGTATTGAGGTGTCTACAGAGTGTGTAGTCTTGATGTTTGAGACTCGATGGACGAACGGTGCTAGGATGTCGGGTGGTAATTTCAGGACGAGTGCACCGACACTGCAAGAGTCAGCTACTGTACGTTTGAGGGGTATCCAGAGCATGGCTAACCACTTGATCGCCTGATTCTGGACCTCGCCGTTTTGGTCATCCAAAGTTTGGAGCACACCATCGATTACCTTAGCACTTGTGTGATAATCACTAGCCAGGAAACTCGGTGCCCCAGCCTCCAACGTGCTATGGAGATCATTCAGAGACATATAACGTAGGTCAGCGTCTGCATCGCTCAGTTTTGGTAACAGTGCCAGACACTGCGTCGATGTGACTTGAGTCCCGGAAGGCGCCATGATGAATTTTGACTGTTGGTTATCACAGAGAAGAGTTATTGAACACAGGAAAGTAGCATGTCCTCGAAGTGTAGTAAAGACAGAAAGTGTTGGGAGCGAACTATGTCGAGTATGATCTGTAACTGTCCAGGCAGCTCTGCTCAGTAAACAGTGCTTAATACATATAACTTTAGGCCACTATTTTATGTCCGGCCATCATCGATTGTACTGAAGGCCCCGGAAACATATCCCAGAAGTCGTACCACATGTGTGACTTCACAATGAAGGACTATGGAACACTCATGTGTTTTGGAAAGTACAAGTGAGGGCCGGCTATTCCCCGGTCTTGGCATAATGACGATCAATCTCGAGCTCTCGAAGCTTAGCGCCTTTCCTTCCACCCTGCCTCATCGGCCATTGAGTCTTCCATTGACCCCTTTCGAGCAATTGATAGAGCCAAATTTGTCCCTTTCGACCTCTGTCGCAATTTTCATCAAGCCTCTCTTCTCGGGCAGGTCATCGAAATGGTGATCCCAAGAGCTTCTGCTCGTTGGACTTCGAGATGCTTCAACCAATCCGCACGGACAGCCAGGAACACGAATCGCCCACGATCATGGCGACAAACTCAAAGACGCGCATATGCCAGCGAAGGCGGAGGGCATGGTAGCCAGCAGTCAGGGTTCCTTTCGGGCGATCTACCATGGTGAGCCAGAACCTCCTGTCAACCCCAGCTTTATATAGTCGTAGCAATGTTGGAGGTTAGCTGAGCGGTGATTGCGAAATTGGACACGCTCATAAAAAAATTGCCGGGGCCTTTGGTGCTGATTCATTGTTACAGGGCGCTTGGAGCCGCTATTGTCACAATACCATCCACGTGGTACCTAATGCAACCGCAAATTGAGAGATGGAACCGGCCAAAAGGAAGCGGGCATGGACACGGACACGGAGATGAAGGCGAAGGACACGAAGAGCATGGCGAGGAATCCGAAGGTGGCGAGGAAGGCGAAGGGCAAGAATCAGGAGAAGACAAGGGCGGAGATGAGAGTGAAGAGAAGAGCGGAGAAGATGGCGACAAATCAGATGATTCCGATAGCGAAGGCGGCGAACAGGACACCCCAGATACGTCCGATGATGAAGAGGGATCAAAGAACGAAGCCAAAGTAGTCGACTCCGGCAAGAACGTTCCAGGCGTACAATTCAAAGGCGCTACGTCTGGCGGCACGAGAGATAACCACGAGCAAGGCGATACACGGAAGCACATCCCCGATGCAAAAGGAGGTAATAAGAAGAGAATAGAGAGCGACTACGCAAAAGTACAAGGGCAAGCCAACAAGCCAGAAGAGGACCCCGCTGGCAAAGATATGGTAATATACTCAAGCATTGACTATACCCCCAACATGACAACCATCTAACACCCCTCCTCTAGGCCGCCCCATCAAAAAACGTAGACGACAAAGAGAAAACTTCGCAATCTGGCAAGCAAGAAGGGCTATCTAACACCGACACCAAACATTCAACTGATATCGCTAATGATCCTGATAAGAGTACGAAAGCTGAGGGTACGCCAGAGACAGCTAAGAATAAGGGGACTGTGGATCCGCATAGACCTCAGTCGTGAGGCTCGCAGCATTTAGGTAGGGGGGGGGGAGGTTGTATACTGGCGAAGAAAGAAAGATTAAAGATGAAGTGAAGTCGAGACCGTGGTTTACTGCATCGGTCCGAGATGTCTCGATATTCTCGCCCTCCTCCATCAACACGTCTGTACAATACACCCAAAAGCAAGAAAACCATCACATGGCTCAAAAAGTCACCTCAAGCCCACACTGAGCTCTTACATGCTACCCAAGTCCTTGAACATCCTGCCTATCCTGACTCCGTATCCTGTGGACTTGGTCATGACGTTATCGAAAATAGAGTGTAGACGTCAATATACCTCACTCCAAGAACAATATATACATTGAAACCCTCTCCCTAAAAGACATAAAAATACAACGGCATAACATTACACGAGTGTTGAATATTTACTGAAAGACACATGGATAGGTGAGCGACCTCTGGCTTTCGTCCAAACCCCTCGACATTCGCCATATGCCACTCGGCCTCCTCTTTCTACGACGATTCACGTACCGTACAGATATATATCTGGCAAAGACCCTCTCGAGACGGATCTTGGTCCGTGGCTGGCATTCGTACAACCTCCGAAGCCGTTGTTGCGCTTCTTCTTCTTCTTCTTTGACGTTGTTTCACTGTCTGTGGTAGAAGTCGAGAGGTCGGAAGCTGATGAGCGGCCTGTCGTGTTCACGTCGCGTGGCAATCAATCTTTCTGTTCCAGGACGCCCAGCTGCCCTTGACATCCAATTCCGATTTTCATTCACTTTCTCCCATGTTTCGGAAGTGGATGCAGCTGATGGCGAGAAACTCGTATGGCTTGTAGGCCCGTCTTGTTTTGGGTTGATGGACCAAGTGAAGAATCGCCCATGTCAATTGGCACTTGGGATGGCAGGGGTGAAAACCCTAGTCATGAACGGTGCGCTTCATCTGGCTGACCCCCGTCTGGACGCGCCGTGGTCCCTTTCATCGAGGTGGAGGAGCATAATTCATAGGGCTCGGAGAGAGATATGCACCAGTGACAGGGCCAGCTTGCCTCCGGATAAGCTCTTCACGATCGCGGACCTCGCGCTCGTTCTGCATGATGACGCAACAGCAGCAGCATATTGATTTCACGCAGTCAGTGCCGAAGCTGCCTTCAAGGTGGTAGAGCTTCCTTATCCTGGCTCGGTGAATGGCTGCTAGGATCCCTAGTATTCGGTTAGTCATGAATCTGATATGGAAAGTCGAAGGTTTGCGTACATTGAAACCCACAAGCGACAGCCATAAGCCCACACGAACCGTTGCAACTCTCATACCCCAGCAAATCTGTGGGGTCTTGCTTCTGCGCTTTCCGCGAGAGCCGGTACATAGTCTTGCCGTACACCATGCAGGGGCAGACCAGCCCCATGCAGCAGAGCGTATCTGGTTCACACAGCCCATTCTTCCAATGTGGCTCGATATTTGAGTTCGGATGCGAGACCTGCCCTGGCCGGTGAGTGCTCTCTAAATCCACGTTGGGTCCGTGAAGAGAATCTGGGTTGTAGAGGGCGTTGTGGCCTCCTGCGCCAGGCTTTGGCGCTTGCTGTTCAGAGGTCGGTGGTGGTAGGAATTCAGTGACTGGAGTCTCTCTTGCAGGTTGATGTCTTACTTCCTGGACTTTGACTGGGATGGGTCCTGGTGTCTCCGGTACTGCTCGTGGTTGGGTATACGCTGGCTGTGATGCAGGCGGTGCTTCTTGGTATGGCGCGTAAAATGCTGGATGCATCTCTTGCAGAGGCTGGGTTGGGGTCTTCTCGGCTGGTAATGTAGAGCTCCCGAGTGGATGTGGATAGGTCGGGAGGCTTCGGCTTGGTGATGCTGAGGAAATTGGCGATTCTTCTATCGTAGAGTTGGTAGGACTCGAAAATTGATGGAAGGTAGATCTCTCCATCTCGAGTGGGGTATCCATAAAGGAGTATCTCTTTTGCGATTGAATGTCGTTGTTAGCGGTCCGTAGCGGCGGTGTCCCCAATGCGCCTTGACTTCTTATTCCCTGAGGACCCATCGGTCTCTGTGCTCTTGCTGCCATGGTTGTTCTGCTTTCAACTCCGGTTTTGTATGTTGGCTGCGCGATCAGAGGGTTGGTATCTCGCCAGCATTGAACATCGTAGGTGGTAAGATATTCGAGGTCAGATCCAGAGAGCTCAGCCCCCGTCAAGCGGCACGGTGCAAATGCGGCGCACCCCGAAAGAGTTGGACTTCAGCTGTTGCCGTGATGATCAGAAATGTTGGTTGCTATTGCGGTCAATAGGCTTGAACGTATGACGACTGCATGAGGTCGCAGCGAAGATGATTGCTGCATTACGTGGCGAGGGGCTTCGCCGTCGGAGAGATATCCTGAGAATAGATACGCGCCGGCGCCTCCAAGTGGTCGCAGGTGATATGGCCATGGTCTTATTGGCTGACGGGGACGTTGTGAGCACCATTCGTGCACGAGAACGGGAATGTATAAGCGCTGGCTCGGATCTAGGCCTGATTAGGGAGACCCGCTCGGTTAAGGGACGACGGGAACCGGTGGATTGGCCCCTTGTTCGTCAAAGTGTCTGCCGTGCCTGCATGAACACCTATGCAAGCCTTCATGTGATGTGATTGAAAAGTTGGCACAAGTGTGATACATTTAGCATTAATTCTGCATACTCGTAATGATATGGTGTGGTTTCCGCCCCTGAACACTCCGACGGCGCTCTTGGCCTTGATTACTTATCATGCTAATCAGCGCCCAATTCTTCGCGTACACCTCGGAAAATTGTCCCTCTCTCTGCTCCTGTGGACGCTCGCATCCGGAGTGATGCCAAGGCAAGTTTCCCTCTGCTAAGTAGTGCTGCATCTTTGTGGAAACCCCACTTCAGCCTGGACCTGCAGGCCTAAGACGATCAGGGCTGATGGTATTATGTTTGCTCCCCTCAAAGCTTGTGGTCCTAAGACGGAAGAGCGATGCAGTAGTTGCCCGGCGGGATTTCGTCCAGCGTCCTGGGAGTAGATGCGCAATGCGTGCCAGTATTAGGGTTGAAGCACGTGCATGCTTTTCGTAACCTCGTTATGCTGGTATTGATACAAGAATATAAGTACATTGTTTTCGCGTGAGGCCGTCCTCGTCAGTCGTAAGGCTCGTACGCCAGCGTAAATCCTTTCAGGAGGTTCCTCCTAAACTCCTTCACGTTGAAGAATCGAGCATCTTCTGACAGTCCCGTAAGGTACGACAGAGACCAGAATGCTTTTGTTATACAAGCATGATTTCAGATCACCGTTCAGTAAAGATTGCCACTTGGAATGGCCACGAAGCCGATAGTAAGTGGAATGGTGATGATCAGCGCCCATGCCGCCGCCTGCATTATTATGCGATTCTGCATCTGCTTCAGGCCAGTCTCATGCACTGGTACCCTCTTCTCGAATAGTTTCCGGTACCAAGGCTTCCGTGAGTATTGGCTCACCCAAAGCTCCCCATTGTAATTATTCGCTGGGCCAAACACCTCCATTTTAACAGGCCACTTTGGTCTCGTGCTCTCGTATTGTATGAAATTGTTGTCCAGCCCCTTCAACCTAGCCTCGTCGTCCTCAATAGCGTAATTCGTAGTCTCCCATGCGTGGTACTGGCGAGAATGCATCCTGTGCAGAAGGATGCAGAGACCATGGGATGCGGCAATGATGTTGGTGATGCCGAACCACCATTCGAAGGCGGCGACTATTCGCCACCAGCGGGAGGCCTTCGACAGTGTCAGGATGATGGCAATGACGAAACCTATGGTGATGTTCGTAACAGCGAAAATTCGAAGACAAGTGGTCCATTCCTTGTTGCCATTGCAGATTGCCCATCGTACAAAATTCGGGTGGGATTGGTTTCGTAGAGTAGAGTCTAGCATTCTCTTAACTAGTGTGAGTGCCGATGGGTGCGTCGTGTATTCCAATGCTCGTAGAACCGTGGCACGATCATTGTGGGACAGATTCAGCTGGCGTGGGCTGCCGGGGGATATGTAATGGGTAATTATGCGGTCAACCTCGGCGCGAAACGGCTGCATTTGAGGAGCGGCGTGCCATTGAACAGAACCGGTGGCTGCATGATGCTTGACTGGTGAGATCGAGAATTTCAATGAGGTCATTGTTTGTGTGTAGTCGTCTGTGAACTCAGACTGGTCGTCCCATGTGGATCCATTGGAGATGTCTTCGCTGTAAAGATCAATCTCTCTTTTGCCAAATAAAGGCTTTTCAGACCGGTCTGCAGTTCTGCTTGTGCACCTAGGATCATTGCGTTTCCATTTTGGTGCGAGCATTTTCTCGGTCGTTGGTGCATTGCGGAACCTCTGGAAGTAATCCACCATCCATAAGTAGAATTGCAGGTTCTCGGCATCGTGGGTTACATAGGTCAGGTAGTCTAGGAAGTCCTGCAGACTGCACGGAGGCAGGCACTTGTTGCATACAACATTCTCAAAAGACAGCTCCGGGGGGATTGCAGCAGTGGAACAGTCCTGAGCACTGCCGCCCCTCCTTTTACACTCTGCGAGGGGTCCATCTTCTTTGAGAACGTACTTGGGCCTTTTGTAGAAGAGTATCGACATGGTAGGAGTTCATCAAACCACCAGGGGGAGCATGTTGTGACCATGAAGGTTTCAGACGTAGAAAAGGTGGAGCACACTGCTATTAATATGCCGGGGAAGAGCACAGCAGCAGTGACAGGTGGACGAGCTTGATTAGTGAATTAAATCATGTTGCAGTCGTAATAATGATTGTTGCGATCCAGCTCCAAAGTTCGGTAAGGAGCAGCACTTGTTGCAATTGGCGCATTGGAAAAATTATATTGACAACTTTTGGACAACGGATGTGGATGCAGAAGTACCAGCAACGAAAGAATTTGCAAGCAGCTACTTGCCCACATAACGGCACAGCGGATCATAGAGCACGTTCCGACCCAATTGTTAAACGTTAGTGTATACCTTGGAGATTGGATGCTACAGTAATCGCCACAATTCAATTGCGGAGATTTGACGCAATGCGTGAGACGGCGTTGGACGAGATCTGATAAGACTTTGACGGACCTGCACAAACCCACATGCGTGCACATGGCGAGACAACGTGCGCCTTCCACGTTTGCACTAGAACCCTATGAACATGCAGCGATCATGCAGCGATTGGGTCGCTAGTATAGGTTGCTCCGCCAGAGTAGCGCAAGCAGGGCTACGGCGGGATCCAAGCGGCATGACGGCTTTGCCTATCGTTTCTCCTCTGGGAAGATAACCACGGACCTAGGCGCTCCATTAAGCTGACATTGGTAGTGATGATACAGATCTCAAACGTGGTGCGCGTTCGGGATTGTCGTACAATGAAGTAGCAGGAGCGTATGATGGGACCGAGGATAGATTAGTAATCTCAGGGTTCGGCTAATGCCGTCAAACTTTCCAGGGATCTCATGCGAGCCATGGGCGTGGGAGAAAGTATCTTGATGTAGCGGGAGACATATTGCAACACTTTCTATCACCCGGTCTTATGGTGTAGTCTTCCTTAAGGCATTTAAGTACTGAACCAGACATGTTCCGATTCAGAGATTCAAGGAACACCTGAACTCAATTACCGGATCAAAGAGCGGCAAGGAGACCAAGAGACGGAATATCAAGGTGCGGGTCGTCGAAAACTTAAAGCAATAGCATTGACCAGGAGCTAGAGAAGCTAAATTGTCTGAAGAGTGAAAGGGACCGATTGAAGCGGCGCAAAACAGATGATCGAAAATTAGTAGAAAAGCGTGTACGACCATGGAGATCTGGAAAGTGACAGACAATGACAAGAGATAGCTGGGCGATGTCATCGAATACTGATGACATTGGCTGGAGCCCAGCTCAGTCCTCAAGCTGGAGCAACTATCACTGCACATATTCGTATCGTAGATGCTTGTAGACATTGCAATGCAGCTGAATATCAATATAAAGTTTGATAAGGAATAAATTGAGCGTCCATAGGAATCTGTGGGAGAAAGACTACGGAAAGAGAGATAATCATTGCTCAAGGAAACTGGACCGTCAAAGATTTCAACCATCGTCTGGCGCTATGTGCTGGGGTTCGTGTGGATATTGTGCTCAAGGTCGTAGCTGTTTGATCAATTCGCCACTCCTTACTTTGATTATCTGATTAGCAGAGGACTCAAGTCGTGACTAGTCTGGTCAACGTCATACTCATCCCCAGCAATGTCTGATGAACTCTGCGCTCCTCACTTGCTGCGAGCAAACCTCTGGCGAGGTGTTGGCCGGGCTCCCAGGACATTTGTCCATTACAGACCAAAGAAGTGTTGAATCGAAAATTTAAAAAAGCTCAATCGAGATCAGGCAAAGCGGTCGATCATGGGAAGATATGTGAGCTTTAGGTCCGGGGTCGTTCACCCAGATTCAATAGGAGGAGGAGGAGGATCGCTTGCTTATTTCGCAGCACATATACATCCGCTTAGGCTACCCAGGCCATCAGCAGGAATCCAGTCTATCAAAACATATCCACCCTGTATTGCAGAAGTTACAAACGCCCACGCTTTCGCTAAGCTCAATGATAGAGGCCTCACTCCCGACTAACGTCACGGCCAAAGATGTAAGACTTGACCCAATCCAACAAGACCAGCGCGCGGTTGCGAGTGCTGAAACACATGTTGACGTACGCCGACTAGATGTTCCCCACGTCAGTATTACGTTTACATATTCGAAGAGATGTTTTGGAAGAGTATACCTTCCAGAACCAATAGGTGATAGTTCCCCCACTAGCAATGTTCCCACTCAACCAACTAATATCTGCTACAGCCTTGTCATGTCCAATGTACGCTAAGCTGCCCTGATGACTGTACTCAAACGGTCCAATCTGCTTCACTCTCCTCAATTGCCTTTGGAGCGCTTTGATGTTATTTAATATCTGTGTGCGTTCATCACTAGTGGCCTTCGCTTGCTCAGAAGAGAGCTTAGCGAGCTCGGCGTTAATGGTTTCGGTCTTAGCCAGGCTGTTGAAGAGACGGGCTAGGAAGGCTCCTTCTTGAGAAGCGACTTGGGCTGTTGGAGCGTAGTTGGCGATTGCGCAGTCGCCGACAGCCCAGATATTCTCGGTGCCGTTCACGACAAGGTATTCGTTGACGGCGAGGCCGCGGCGGGAGTCCTTCTGGGCGGGGATCTGAGACATGAGATCTTTCACCACTGGGCGAAGAGTGTTTCCTGTTGCCCAAACGAGCAGGCCATACGGGATCATTTCCTTCTCTTTTGTCCCATCGGGGCGAGTGAATTCGGCTTCGATAGTCTTGTCAGTGACGTTCTTGACCATAGTCTTTGTTTTGATGGTTATAGATTCTTCCTTGAAGGCATTCTCAGTGTAGTCTATGAGCTGTTTGGAAAACATGGGTAGCACGTTTGGCAAGGCTTCGATGAGGGTGACGTGGAAATTGTCAACGATCTCGGGCACCCATTTCTTGAGGTCTTGTTCGAAGAAATCTTGGAGTTCACCAGCGAATTCAACGCCTGTTGGACCTCCGCCCACGACCACCATGTGTAGTAGACGCTTGCGCTCCTCAGGGGATTGGTCTTTGAAGGATGCTGTTTCAACACAATCCATGATTCGCTTTCGGATTTGCTGCGCATCGGCGACCTCTTTTAGGAAACAGGAGTGTTCTCGCACACCTGGGATTCCGAAGGTGGCATTTTCTGCACCTACGCCGACTACGAGCATGTCGAAAGGCACCTCTGTTGAAGATGTGTCCCCTTTGATTTCGGAGTCATCGTTGATGTAGACTACCTTCTTTTGATGGTCTATCTTGGTGGCTTCGGCCTCGTAGTATTTGACTTGTGCTTTCTTATGTCGTAGAATGTTTCGAATGGGCTCCATAATGGATCGATGCTCGATTGTGCCGGTCGTGCATGATGGAAGTAGAGGAGTAAAGAGGAAGAAATTTCGTGGTGATATGACGATGACATTGTAATTCTGTTGGATGTCAATGGCTATTCCCCAAGCTGCTGGAGTATTCGCAATCATACCTCAGTGTCGAGCTTCTTGAGCAGAGAGACAGCTCCCCATCCCGTACCTATCACCTATCAAAATCGATCACAGTAGTCTCGAATAAAGAGGACATACCCAGTATGACCAGCGTCTTCTTATTCGGATCAACCTCCTCCTGTTCACTTGGTGTCCTTAGTAAGTATATCGTATACCCTGTATAACCAAGAAAACCAATGACCCCCAAATAGGTAAATCGCCACAGCCATCTCAGTGTCGTTCTTATCCTTTTCTTAGGCTTAGGTGCTACGATATCGGCATATGACCTTCTGAATGATTGCTGGAACGTGTATCGTATGAGGGCAGGTCTAATTAGAGCGCGTGAGAGCTGCAGCTGCGGGCTTGAAGGGCGATGCGAAAAGGTACTTAGGTTGCGGCGGGCTAAGGCAATGGAGCTCGAGGAGGCTGGTTGAAGGGCATTGAGTCTCAGTAGAGGCCTCATGGCCTGTTTCGTAGCCATGAAGAGGAATTGAATGGTAGGGAAAAAGAAAAAAAAAGACTGTCAGCTCAAAGGGATACTTGCTCTCAGCCCTACAGCTTTACCATAGATAAACTCTTTCAGATCGGCAAATTCCGCCCGGTTTTCGCAAAGGTAAGGTAAAGAAGAGTTTACCGCTTAGTGCGTCAACCGCCCGGAGAGAGCCCCGCAGTTAGTCATCTGGGCGACGCTGCTGTGCCTTGGTCAGCTCGGGGTTCCTCCTGGTACGGGGGCAGTTTAGGGAGCTAGGTAGTGAGCTCCAGGGTCTCTTCTAGGCTCGTGGCCTACGGGAGAACGAACGGTTCTCACTTTCATTGCTTCGCAAGCTGTAAGCATCGACAACGATAGAGGTAAGACGGTGGTAATAACGTCATATATACACAGAATTTCAGAGTTGTCGACTCATAAATATGCAAAAAGATCGCTTTGCATCATATAAACCATTGACGCTTAATGCACGTGATCAAACATGCTTCCCCATTTCCTGGTCCTGATAAGTCCAACACATCTAATTAAACATTTTCACATTCATATTCGTCAAACATTATTCGTGGGGTAGAACCCCTGGACCCTGTTATTGGGCGATTGTCTGTCCAAGAGGTACCCAAGTTCGCCTCTCATCCATACTTCTGTTTACCCTTCCGCCCGGCGTCAGAGGCACCTCGACCCTTGACCTTGGAGAAAGAGTTCCTGATCGATCTTCATCCTCCCCGACTTCGTCCGCTAACCTGGCAAAATAGTCCGCCAGCCCACTTCGAGGGTCACCGTTAACTAGAGTGTCATACTTGGGAGGAGGCGTCTCCATAGGTGGTGGAGGATCATCATCCTGGAATGGCGGCGGGTTAAAGGACGGGTTCCGGAGCAAGTGCATTGGCCTGCTCGGGCCAGAATTAGGGTCGTGGACGTGTGCTACTTGGGGTCGGGTTAGGCTGTTTGGTGAGGGAACCCTGTCGATACTCGAGGATGAGGCGTTGTGCTCGCTTTGTCGTAGGTTGTTCAAGGTTGGAAGTAGTGATGAAGGAGAGTTTCGTCGCCTCGGAGCGCCAGGGCAACCGCATGCTGAGTGCTCTGTCAATAAAGTGGTCGATTCGGGCGAACTGTAAGCAGGCAAAGCAATGTTTGCTTGAGTGGCACGACAAGAGAGGATGTGGAATGGTGAGTCGATCGAGATTTCGAAATGCCTTCGCTTAGTTGGGTCTGCAACATCAGGTCTTGACAGTCTCAAGACAATCTAGAGAGATCTTAATGTCAGCAAAGGTCGCTAAGACGAGCAGGAAACAAGTACCTTGATCCAATGATGTACCTGAATGCCTTGATAAGTTGTGTCGAAATGAAGCCTCGAGAGCTTATCCCTCTCTCGCATGCTGTGGCAACTTGGTAGTTGTACGTTAAATTCCATCTCTGTAGGACCAACATTGTGTTCGCCTTCCAGATTGCCCAGTAGATTGGTCGCATCTCGAGGTATATTCTCATCACCGCTGGCTGCAGCTTGTCGGGCATCGTAGGCTACACCGCCACCAGCGGTAATACGCATAGAGCTACCCGGGTAAGCACTGGTACTGGGTGCGTCCGCTCTCTTCTCGAATAGCTGGATTTTGCGCGTCGGCTCCAGCCGGTGAACACGCTTATTACTGGTATAGTACTGGATATTTTCTGTAACAAAAACCTTTATCCGATGACACTGCACCTTTGCCAACGGAGTGAGCTTGAAAGCAATAGGTACTTGAGCACCGAGTGGGAAGGATTTGCCGGATATGACTATATCGTAATGCAGCTGGTCTTCCCAGTTCCTGGAGATGGCAATGGGCTCCACTTGCTCCAGAGATCCTTCTGCTGGGGCACGAATCAACGTAACTTCTTTTGACCCAACGAGGTTTGCTCTAAACGCTCCCGCCCGTTCGACAGTGGCTTCTAATTGGTACTTGACAGAACCAAGATCGACAGAGATCGTTTCGGGAAGCCGAGAGTCAATGGGCAGCTCGAAATTGTACAGGTAGTCTCCGGGAGTGAATGTACGGTAACCTCTTTGAGCTACATTTGGGCCAGCAGTCGTGGTGTCGTCTTTGCCAAAACTCCTAGATTGGGCGAGATACGGCGTAAGCTTCTTTGCGTCCTTGGAGCTTATGTATTGATTAGTACACCGCTTGTGAAGGTTGTCCACAGAAGAATTTGTGACCCCAATCTCTGTGGTTGTAGCTGAGGGACCCTTTAATGGCTCCACCTGGTCTGCACCGGATCCAAATTGTGCGCTCGAAAATTGTGCATTGAAGAAAGGCCACGTGTGGTTCATTATGCTTTCCCTATCCCTGAATTCGGTCTTTTTGGGCGGAATACCTGGTTAATATGTAAGTGTAGTCCCACATGTTGTTCAGGCTATATACAAACGCACCCTCTGGCCACTCAGTTTCGGCTCTGCCCCGGAAAGTCAAGGATATAGCTTTTATTTTGGCAGGTTTCGAAACCCTCAGATGGAAGCTTCCTCTTAACATTGTGGTGTTCTGATTGCCAAGCTCTGACTGATCGAAACCCTGTAGAAACAGCACTGGTTCCGCGAGTGCTATTGATAAGGAAACGCCATTGCCTGCGGCGATTGGCTTTTCCTCTGCAACACCAGCTCCTAGTCCTGCTGCACTACCAGTACTACTGACTGAGTTTGTAGAAGCCATCCGTACATTTTCTGCCAGAGATGGCCTATGAATCATGCCACTAACCGGCCCACCCACTATGGAACCGGATCTCGACCCTGGCCTTGCTGTACCTTCCACAGCTGCCACAGGTCCTGGACGATGAATTGGGACGGGCATCTTGACGCTGCTGGAGGAACGTGCAAGCCTTGGCGCTGGAAAGGTTATAGTGCAGAGAGTACAGACACGTAAGAGCCGCCGTGCGTGATCTTTCGACTTCACTGGTGTAGAACTCGCGATATCTTCCCAGGTATGCTTTATACTTCTATCAGGTATAAGAGCATCCGTGTAGTTTGAGATATCTTAGTACAAGTGCCGTAGGGAACCACGTCGAGGCGTACTGTTCAACAGGGAACTGCGAATTTGGGCGGAACAACTTGGAGAAGAAGGGTAGAGGCGGTCCTTTCGAGGCTTCAAGTCTCGATAGCCTGTCGTGGTGCAATTGAGATCAGTAACCAATCAACACGAAGCAATGAAAGAAGTGTGACATGTTGCCATAATCTGACATGATTGGAAGCCACACCTGCCCAAAAAAGGCAAACGCTAAACAGCAGGAATGCATTGTTCCGGATACGCACAAGATTGTCCTGAACCCTCAAGCAAAGCCTTGCGGACGGATAAGTGCTATAGTCCTGATTGCAGTTCTCGTTCGATCCTTCTGCTCCGAGTTGGCAACTTCTAAATGACGGGCAGCGACGCTGGCGGCGTGGGAATATAGGAATGGGGGGAAACAGGATCTGGAGCTGACAGCACATCAGCTCAGTCAAGCGTGATAAAACAATTGCCTCACAGCCACGTGGTTCCGGGTGTCAGAGGAGGGCAGTGCAAAAGGTGGTCGTCTTACCTTAGTCTCTATATGAGGGAAAGTAGGAGCGCATCGTTTCGGGTCACGGCATCATCATGTAAGCAAACGGCGCGTGCTTTGCGCTTTGGACACTTGCGAACAATGGGTCTCTCTGTTTGTATCTATAGAAGTTGCGCGGAAGGATTTGCAACGGTTTGAATATCTTATAACTACAATCGGGAAAGGCGTCGGATGGCATCTTCAACGATGAGGTCAGACCGACAGTAGTACCGACAATAATTGATTTGAACTTGTGGAACATTGCGGTTCAGGCTCGGGAACCACGGCAGCGCAGATGGTTCACTCGCACCCCACCGGCACGCTAATTCTTAAAGCCCAGGGCTCAGCCAAGGCCCAAGGGTGCGAATCGTCCCCTTTCTGATCTTCTCAACTTCTCAAACCTTTGGCTCCGACATTGATCAAGCTAGGTATACTCGGTAATGCATTATGCAACTGTGACGGTCTACCTACTCTCTTTTAGGACGGCCTGCTATCAAGGAATGTGACAACGCTAAAACATCCGCCTCTCTACTTAGAGTAATCAGACGACGTATACGTGTCACTTGACTTTGATATCTGGGGAAGCGCCAGGCGCGGTGAGGAGATGAACAAGCTTTACATGTGCAGGAAGCAGAAATGATCTACACGAAGGCCTAGAATTTAGACCCACGAGTACGTAGCCACGCGTTCCTCTGTCTCATTGGACTTGAAGATGGCAATAATGACTATTCTAAGGTAGTAGGATAGTCCGGGTGAGGGAGAAGCTAGAGTAGGCCGCGGTCCCGTCTTGATATCACTAATCACCAGATTGTGACTGGAGTAATCATGAGAAAGCCTTTTGAATTAGTATTCACTACTGTTAAATCCGAAGAGAAGAAGGGTCAATGGGAACTCGGAGCACTTGCCCTTGACGTATGACATTTTCACTTGCCCTGAGTGGTGCACGGGATTCAAGGGACACGGCTCTTAGCAATGCAGTTTCGTAGCTGAAGCGGTCTTAAGATGGCTATATGGTGTTCTGCTTATGGAAATGCTCCGTCAACATACGTAGAATAGCTAAACTTTATGTTGTTAACTTGTTATATCGTAAACCGTTGCGTACCGGCTCCGACGGGTACCTTATAGTGATATGATCACGTGCCATCGTGTAAAACTGCCGACGAGAGTCGCCGATAAACGCGCTCTACACTCAATTTGTACTCCTACCTAGTAACCACGAAGTCGATGCTGAGCACGATAGGTCCCAGAGACTATTGTCGATGGATCAGCATATTTACCTGACGGGTCAAAGCATTGGCAACTATGGCAGACACCCAGCTGCCCCTCTTGGGCGTCATCGTGTGCTGCACCTCCATCCCTCCAGAACAGCGCGTAAGTACCTTCCGTATCCATATAGGAAGAACATGCGCGATTCACATCCTACTTCAAGAAAATATTGGCTAAATCTATGGCTTCTCTGAATAGTCAAATCTCGCGTCGACTGCTCAACAAATGGGCGCGGTCCACAAACTCGATCTGACCTCGGACGTGACTCACCTTATCGTTGGAGATACCGACACTCCAAAGTACAAATTCGTCGCCAAAGAGCGCCCGGATGTCAAGTGCGTACGGACTAGCTGGGTAGAGGCTGTGTGCGCGTCTTGGATGGAGGGGGGCGAGACCGACGTTGAGGCCTTGGAGATTGAACATAAACTACCCACGTTCACTGGTCTCAGACTCTGCGTTACGGGCTTTGAAGATTGTTTGTCGCTCTATTTGTGCTGACGTGAAATGATTCTAACTTTTGAATTGCAGTGGTTTACCGCAAACAGCTGGAAGACCTAATTACCGATAATGGCGGCGGGTACCGAGGGAACCTCACTAAAGACATCACCCACCTAATCGCGAAGGAGCCTTCAGGCGCCAAGTACAATTACGCTGGCCAATGGAACATCAAGATCGTGGCTGTGGAATGGTTGGAGCAAAGTCTTGAAAGGGGAATGATATTGGATGAAAGCTTGTACAGCCTAGCTCTACCTGCTTCAGAGCGCGGTAGAAACGCTTGGGTACGCAGGACGATGTCTACAACTTCACTAGGGAAGCGGTCTCGGGATGAAGAGCTTGGGATGCAAATCTCCAGGAAGTTGAGGAGGACCGCGAGCGCAAGATTAAGCAGCCAGAACGTTGGTCTGTGGACTGATATTGTAGGCCTGGAGTCCAAGCCTGGAGAAAAAAGCGTGAGCGAATGGGACGAAGAAGGAAAAGGCTCTACGAACTATGAGCCCAAGAGTAGAATCCAAGGCTCAGGAAGGACGCCGCATGGAGCAATGGAATTTGGGACTACGAATGCCGAGCCTAGAACGAATCCAGGACTGATAACAGCCAATCTACCTCACAGGGAAGGCATATTCCAGGGCAGAACGTTCCTATTACAGGGATTTGATAAGAGACAGGTACGGCACTCTCTAGAATCCCCACCATTAGATCCTCACTTATACCAACTCTTGCTCTGATAGATTTCTATCCTACAAGATCATTTACATTCGCATGGTGCGGACATCGTCACAAATGTTGCTCAACTGCCTTCACTGTACGGGAACGCGTCGTCTAATACGCTCTATCACCTTGTTCCTTACGACATGCATGATCACGATGTCCCTACATTACCTGTCACTTCGTCCATACCTATAACTGTCACTGAGCTGTGGGTTGAACGATGTCTCTACAAGAAGAAATATGAGGAGCCCAACGTGAGTATCACAAATAGGCCGTTCAGGAGATTTCCCATTACAGGTGTGTTATCCAGCCAGATAACATGAGGGCGATTCTAACACCAGACAGGGTTTGGGAATCTGTCCGTTTGTTCGACCTCTTTTCAAGGCATAGATCTTCTGCATATGTCCAAGGCTGTCAAGCTAGTTGGTAAGCATACTGAAACTAATAGGAGACTGGCTCTAACTATGTCGATAGGAGCTACCTACGAAGAGTTCTTCACACCCGCCGTGTCTGTGCTCGTATGCAATGCTGTAGTGGCCGGCCAAGAGAAATTGCTCTATGCCCGATCATGGGGCATCCCGGCTGTAAGAGCCAATTGGCTTTGGGACAGCATCCGCAAGGGAGAGCTTCTGCCATTCAGGGCATACCTCGCGCAACCAATTAAAGACTCAAAACAGTCTTCGACAGATGCAGAAACGGCAAAAGCACATGACAAATCCGCACGAGCGCAGCGTGATGACAGAGTCGCAGGAATGAATGAGGCAACAGACAAGTCTATCAAGAAGTACTCGCCACCTGGAGGAGCTCACAACAAGCTTGCAAAAGAACCATCTGCTCAACATGGACCTCCCAAGAGGGGGACAATGTCCCCGCCATCATCTCCATCAGACCCTCACACGAAGAATTTGCCCCAAGACCGTGACCGAGCATCCATCTATCTAGACGACGAAACCCTTAGACCTGCCGAAGACAATGCAGATAACAACGGCTCTTCAAACACCCTCAACGCAACATCGACCTCAGCTCCTCTCCGAGAGATAACTCCCAATTCCTCGCCTCCCAAACCTTGCACATCCCCCACAAAAACCAAACCAATACAAAGGCAATCACTAGACGACTCTTCCCTCGGCCCAGCAATATCCTCCCTCCTTGCCCACCACCAACGCACCAACAGCAACCCCAACCCCGCACAACCCACATCTTCAGACCAACCACGCATGGGCCGTCGCCGCCGCCAACTCCTCGGCCGCGCCCCCTCCAATCTCTCATCCCACAGCATCAACCTCTCTCGAGCAAGCAGCGTCGACACAATGAACACAGATGGCCTAGGCACACCACTCGAATTATCAAATGCTAACAAATCCGAGAAACCTAACAAACCGAACATCGAATTCCCAACCTATTTCAGCGCTAACCAAAACGATGACCCTGATCGAGAAGAACCACCACTTCAAATGACGCAGTTGGGATACGAGGATCCAGATGTAGCGGCTTGGAGGGAGCGAGTTGCTATTAAGATGAGTGGAGGCAAAGTCAATGAGGGGAGGGGAAAGGGGACGACGCCCGGGAGGAAAGCAGGAGCCATGAAAGATGATAATGGAGGGAGCTTGGGTATTTCGAAGAGGACAAGGTTAGCTAGTGGGAGGTGATGCAGTGCGTTTGGATCGCATATTTCTTTGCATAGGGCGTTGCGTTGCGTTGGATAGTAGCAACCGACTAGCATGAAGAGAAGAATTGAATTTCCAATTCTCCCTTACTCACGCGATGCTACCTTATCTATCCCACCAAGACAAGACAAGACAAGATACCTAACAGTACTTAACAATCGCAACTCCGTAGACCTATCCAACACTAACATTCCCCTACACACACACACACACACACACACACCTCCACAAAACGCACAAGCCAACGTTCCCTCCACAAATCAACGAACCGCCATCCCACTTCCTCGTTACCAATTACGCACGCACCTTCGCCATGCCTTGTCCTTCTTTTGCAAAAAAAACTCCCTGGTACGTACCCGGATACGTAATCTGCGTCTGGGTATCCTGTCTGAACGGTGGGGTTATGTACTGGACCAAAGGAGCATTACGAGTTCGTGGATAGATCGTTATCGGACTGTGGTCAGTGAGCGAGTGAGTGAGTGGTAGCTACGCAAAGGTGGCTGAGGTCGAGGTCGAGGGTTGTCAAAACATATGAGATGGTAAAGGCATGCTTTTCGATGTTCATAGCGTTATGATTGATGGAGACCTGAGATTATTAGGCTGTGAGAAGGAGTTCAGTATCTCGTCTGGTGCGACATTTATCTTTCTATATCTAAAGAGGACTTGCTTCGAGATAGCGATCCATATTGTTGGCTGTAGAAAGGATGGGCTCCTCTAATACCCCCAGTTCACCTCCTGCCATACGCCGTCTCCTGCACGCCTCATGCACTCTTTGCAATTGTCTTTCTGCTTGTCAAGGCCAGCCTTAGACCCAGTCGCCCTCTCGTCTCACACGCGTGTCTATATTATCGTCTGCATGACGTCCGTGGTTAAATACGCTGCAGAACGATTCCGTTCAGTACCTCACTTCATCACTTCCCAGGCATCTCCTTCTCCTCCTTAGCCCAAACATTTGGCTCTCCAGCCCCCAACCCATGCCCAGGCTGAGGCTCAGGCACAGGCTCAAGGTCAGGCAGAATTCCAGCCTCACCCCTCGCCTCCTCCTCAACCCCCAAATCCACATCCATCATCAGCTTCATCCCCCCCGCATCCGTCTCACTTTCCCTATACCACATACTCCTCTCTGGTTTGACAAAGTCAACAATCAAATCCCTAGCCCTTTCCCCGAGTAAGAAGTACGCCGGGTTTTCCTTTGCACTGAACATAAACATGTGCGCGTTAATCTCATCAGTAGCCTTGTCATTTTTCGCCTTTAAGAAAAATCTCCTGTTCGTCTCGCTCTTCGGTACCGTACAGAATGTGCGTTCGGAAGGGGTAATGCCTTCTACGGCTCCGATTTCGACGAAGCCGCCGGCTATGGTTGTTCCTTCTTTTCTTTGCGGTGGTGCGCCTCTTCCGAGGACAGTGATGAGGTCTGCGAAGCCGACGTTGCGGGTTCTACTTAGGTGGAGGATACGTTCGAGACGGGATTTTAGCTCTTCCCCTTTGGCGAGACAGCCGACGAATTCGAGGTGCGAGCCTATGAAGCTCCATCCTTCTGTTATTGTATCCCGTTTTATGTATGCAGCTGCACCACCAGCGACGACGGCTGAAGCGGCGCCTGCAAACATGGCATACTTTCCCCAACGCTGCCAGCCGGGCGCTGCTGCTGTACTTGAGTTTGCTGCTGTCATAGACGCTGACATGGCGTCTGCGCCTTGGGTGAGAAGTTTGTTGGAGTCTTGTTTTGATGGAGTGGGTGTAGAGGATTTAGAGGAGCCGTAGCCGAAGACGGAGGCGACTTCGGATATCGCGGAGTAGGCTGTTGTAGCTGTTTTGTAGTGCTGTTCTGCACCGTGAGCGATGACGCCTGGCGCGATGCCAAGGTAGGGTGTGTCGAAAGCGAGGATGCCTTGGATGTAGGGGAACATGAAGGATGGACTTTCGGGTTCAGACGGCGAAGATTGGGGTATTGGTCCGGTATGAGCGGCCATGGAGGGGAGAGGATCGGTTGCATTGGTATTGGTATGTGTGGGAATGGGAGAATCAGAGGTTATGGCTAGGAGCGTCTCAGCTGCGACAATGCCGCCCATAGAGTGGCCTATCAATATTGTATGAACAGAGGGGTCGATAGTAGGAGAGGGAGTCGAGGCAGCGACCTCGAGGTCTATAATCTTGTTCTGAAGCCTGTAGATCCGAAACTCGTAAGCTCATGCGCTGGGGGCGCTGGAGTCTCTATGTTCTTTCAAAGGCTCACCATTCCCTGAATCTCCCCACACACTCCTTCAAGTCTCCTCTTGTCTCGAATTTAGGATATGTTATTGCCTTAACCGTGATGTTGGGCAGCGCATGGCTGACGAGCGCCCGTAGATGCTCTGGAAAGTTGCCGAAGGTGTCATCACCGCCCTTGTAAGTTCTAGTCAGCCCAGTATCTTTGGAGCAATTAGAACGCGGGATATGTACGCCGGCTACAACAGTGGCATTCACGTGCACCACCGCGACTTGCAGTGTAGGTAGAGCCAGGCCTCATGCCGGACGACTTGACAGCTTGCCCCTAAAGATTTCTGTAGGCGGATTGATATTTAAGAGTACACGTACCTTGAATCCATGAATAAAGCACAGTAGTAGAGTTCTGTGCATCCTGAGCCTTCATCACTGCATTGTGTACTGCAGTAGAGGTGTCGCTTGGCGTTCACCCATCCGCAAAGTCGAGAGGTTGCGTCGCACTAGCCTTCCTCACGTTGATTGGCTGAGCCTCTCCAGCCTTAGGAGGCCATCCACAGCCTGGATCTTCTCAATCTATTAAACTACAGGAATTGAACCAACAAACTTTAACAATTTGTGTGGATCTACTTCGAACAAAGGCTTTCTACAGCTCAAGATCCCTCATATACAAACATGTAGCCATTTCAGAGACCCGAAGCCCCGAAGCCATGGGCGGTCTATCAAGCCTACTGGATCTTCGAGGCTAAGAGGTTGAATGGCTTGATCCACTTCGATATCCACAGTAGGACGTGTCGATAGAGAAAGTTTCGGCGTTTTCACGCCAAAAGTGAGACGCGCGTTTGAGTAGATGCTCAAGCAAGTACCATGGATCAAGCAGGAAAGAAAAACTTTAGCTCAACGTCATACTATTGAACGAAGCGCAGTTTTGGATGTAGCTCCGCAAAGTGGGTATGGATTAGCAAAATCGCTCTCTATTTACAAGTGGTTGAGAGATGCAAATGTCTCGCAAAAGGGTCTGTTGCCCTGGTAAAACGCCAGTGGCAGAGTAATAAGCTCAGTGCCAATGCTGAATGCGGAATGCTGAATGCGGAATGCTGAATAAAGAGCGCCCTCGCTATGCAGGTTGAAGATAGTGTATCATGATATGCAATGATCAGAGACTTTTCGAGTCATTTCTCCGCTAATGTCGTGCGACGAAGCATTGTCGGAAATCTACAGGGAACCTTCCCTCTGAATCCTAAATCAGAATGATAGCACAAAAAGCTCCTTCATGAGGCAAAGCTCACCGGAGGCAGATAATGCTGCATCTGGTGAGACTGAGACCATGTGTCGAAAGGCATGTATGGCAACACGCCAGTCTTGCGCTCACTAATCGGCTTGCCGAGCGGCTGATAGTGCATCTGGTCATATGATAGGTTTTGGGGTTGGTGCATGGACGCTGACGGTGGTGGTACAAGAAGTGTGTTTACACCTCGGATTGGTTTGTATGGCGAGTTTCGTGGAATTGAAAAGCTCGAAGGTGAGAGGCCGTTGGGCGTATGTTGATGCTGAGAGAAGGTGAGGGAAGTCGGGGATGGGGTTGCAGAGCCAGCGGCGTATGGGGGCTGTCTGTTTTGGTATTCGTTCATGGCAGATGCACTTCTCGCACTTCCCGAATGGTTCGTGTACGCGGATGGCTGCATGGATGGTAGCTGCATACCACTCTGCGGTGCTCGACTTGAATTGGAATAGACAGATGACATGGCTCGTCCAGAATGCATAGAAAGCTGCCCGGGTGAGGAACCATAGCCATTTTGATAGCTGCCAGTTGAGATCGAGAGATTCGGCATAGGTAGCCTGGGCACTGGGGGGGTAGCATTGTTGAGTGTTGACGGCGTCAAAGTCGTACTGGAAGCTGCAGATGGGGTCGTAGATAATCTCTTCGATGGCGGCTCCGAGCAATGATCGTCCAGACTCCGCTTCCGTGCCCAAGGCTTCAAATCAACATCTGGCATTGGTGTGACAGGTGACTGATTCGTCGGAGCAAGGTAAGGCGCCATAGAGAGCGGATGGGGGAACCCTGAACTGTTGGGTGAGGGATTCGCTAAGAAAGGAGGCGAGGTGTGCTGCGACACCGGAGGAGACGGGAGATTTGGATTGGCGTTGAATAAAGGCGTTGGCAGAGACAAATTTCGCAATCCTGATTGTATTCGAGAAGCTTTGTCATAGTAATCCGAGAATTTGCCCAGCTTAACATGCCATTCATTCCATTCCGCCTCAGAGGCGAACAGGGTATATCTCATGTTGCTCAGGAATTCGACTTCCATGACGTGGATTTCCTGAACAGAAATCCCTGATACTTCGGCCCACGTTTTGTTGGTGTATGTATTATCGTCCAGGACTGGGAAACATTAGCTTTTCATCCATACCCGCCTAAACTTCAAGAACTCCTACATTTATTGCCTAACATCAGTGCTACGGTGAGCAACCTAAATTCACTTCCCACCTTGCCCTTCACTCCAGGATTAAGCCTCTTGAGTCGGTAGATGAACATCAAAGCTAAAAGAATGACATTCTGAGAAACTTGAGTCATCGAAAGAATAGTTGTGACCCATTTTCGAAAGCCTGTTGTCGGCATCGCCTCAGGGACAAGAGGAGCTGATGGATTGGGCGTGATTGTTGCATCTTCGACGATGTGAAGAGTGAAGGAAGACTCGAACCAAAAGAAGCAGGTTATCTAGAACCGGTCAGCAACGGTAATGGAAGATGTTGAGAGAGCTTGGGCTCTTACTTGAGCTGCAAATTCAGGCAGGCTCCCCTTGCTGTCATTTATCGAGGCAGGGATCTGAAGATGTGAGGCGATTGAATTTCCGTCACTCGATGCTCGTCGACGGGCTGTCTGCTCACTCAGTGCAGCCTTGTCTTTCTTGGGGGCTGCGGGGCTTTGGGGTTTCTTGGCAGAGTAGTAGGAATTGTAGAATGGCTGGCGGTTGTTTGGGTTCTTTGAGTTGTCGATAGCGCTCTGGGATGTTTGATACGAAGCGGCATTTGAGCCAATGACCGGGACACGTTGGTACGAGTGTCCTCCGCCATTTGGAGCAAGCAAGGGATTACTGTCCGTGGCGCTCATGTCTTTAGGAGGTGTTCGAAGGCCGTGATTGTAGTCACCCCTGTTGCGCCCGAAGCCGAGTGGTGGCGTGTGATTATGTCCACCTCTTGAACAAGAATCCCTGTTCCAGTCACAAGCAAAGTCTTGTGGCTGCCGTATCGGAGGGAGCACACCATTCAGCTTATGGCATACCCCCGAACTTGAAAGCATCGAGGGGGGAAGCTGAACGTGTAGCATTGGAGCAGCAGGGTATGAGGAAGAAGCGAACGGTCGAGGGTATGGTGGGGGTTCAGTTGGTCGGTTGGCGTAGGCGGACGTATTGGTGTCTGCTCGGAACAGACTCGGCGAAGGGAGTCATATATGTGTTGAGGAAGGTGGAGCTGCTGCTTGGTTCAACGGTGACCTCATTTAGTTGAGTCTCTTTGAGTGAATAGCCAGAGGCTAAGAGGTCAAAGAAATGCTTGAGGAAAAGATGAGGGCGATGAGTGTGTAGCCATCAAGGTCAGCGACACTTGAGAGGCGCGGATGGCGAGTGTAAAGGACTTGTGTAATTATTGAACAGTAGGACCAGAATGAGCGCTAGTATGAAAGAAGGAAGCCTTCCATGTGAAATGACCTAAGAAGGCACAAGGGTAGGCAGGGTAGGCAGGGAGGTCAGGGAGGTCAGAGCCAAATACGGAGTAATAAGAGAGAATTAATAAAAATGCATATCCCGGAACGCGGAGAATGGAAAGGGGAGACGAAACGCCAATGGTTCCAGGGAATGAAAGGAGGATGTATGGTTGTGTTGTGTTGCTCAACCGGGCATAAGATCTAAGAGTGTGATCGAAGCCAGTCTATGACTATGGCTTCAACAGGGCTGGCTGGTCACGGATCCCTTTCCCTTTCCCTTTCCCTTTCGCCTTCGATTCGTGGTGTCCTGGGGCGAAAGGCAGATAATGCCAGGAAGGAAGAAAGCGTGTTTCCGGACTGGTTGAAGCTTTTTCGCCTTTCAAGAATAGTCTCCTAGTCTCATCAACGACGTGCTAGAGCTAGTTTGCGAGCCACCGAAGCGGATTGATGGGATCCTGGGACCTAGGATTAGTGTAGAGTGGATTATGCACAAAGGTAGCAAGGGCGACCGAGCTATGTATCAGGTCCAATGACACGAGCCTGCGTACCGAACGCGGTGTGCCGCGACAGACAATCGATACGCAATTGAGTAGATTAATAATAAAGGACTTTGGAGATCTAGGGGCCCTTGTATCGCGTCCTTTAGCTGCCTGGGGCTGTAGGGATGGATCAAGGAGGTTAAAAGCCTTGTTGCTTTTTTACGCTGTCTTGTGTGAATCCACCGCTAGCAGCTTCAGCGGGAGAGAGGTGGAGAGTGGCTCCGTTTGATAGTTGGATAGTTGGAGGCTGGCCGCAACAAGTCCTTGGACGGCTTAAGCTACATAAGGTAAGGTCGCCATCCGACCACTGCCGCCAGACAAGCAGTGAAAAGGCAAAGTGGGCGATCTTGCACGCTGATTGGCGCAATCTATCCAACTCATACCCGAGCGACTGGTCAGAGGCACAAAGGAATCTAAGGAAATCTAAGGGGAGAGGTGGGGGTGCGACATTCAGGATTAACCATTTTGGCGAAGGCAAAGCGCTGATGCCGCTGTGTCAGATTAATCGTACCTAAGGATTGAATTTTGGAGGACTACGAGACCGAGACTAGCTACTTGGCTACTTCGCTACTTAGCTACTTAGGCACGTTGGATGGTGCCGATGCGTCTGTGTGATACGGAAAAGCGAGGCAGGGAATCCCCGTAATTAGATAATAGCGCCCAAACGATGTAAGCTGATAGGCAAGCCCGTGCTACGAATGTACCTTAGTTGAAAGAATGAATGAACACTGAACAGGCTCAGAATGAATGATGAATGATGAATGCATATGTGAGGTAGGGGGGTGATCATGCTTGGTGCTGCAAGGCGAAGATGAGTAGATCCAGATCCTTTTTTCCTTTGACCGATAGTAGTAAGGTGTGAGGTGGAAGGTAGAGAAGGTAGAAGGTAGCAGGCCAATGCTAAGCGGGCCTGCTGATTGAAAAGGGATCATGAAAGAGGGCTTGGCCCCGTGGCACTTTCGCCTAACAAGCGTCTTCCCTAAGGTAGGCCCCTATCTTAGGCACCTAGGCACCTTTTTTCTCAAATGCGTGTGTGCAGTGTGAGATTTTTTGGCTGCGAGCGGCGAATCATGATCCTTGTTCGGCGAGCAGGCTGGGCACTGTCTTCCGCTTAGACTCCAAGTGGTCCATCTCTAAACTCCACACTTTCCAAATGCCGCTTGGTGCGCTGTAAATCAAATCAAAAGATGGATCATGATGATGCCGTCAAACCTTTACCTCACCCATCCCCACCCCTGCCATAACTACGTAGACTTTCAAAGAACATGGCGGTGGCTGTCATCGGGTCTTTTCTGACAACTGATCGTCTCAACATGGTGTCTTACCGCCGCATTGGTTGGCTCCCGGCCCAAAAACCCAAACTTGCAACAACCGAAAATATACCACGCGCTCGGCCCAGGCTGTCATATGAGCGGATTCGGCTCTGACTATGGTGCTATAGGCTCGTATGCACGAGCGGCGTTACAAACAGCCTCTACGAAGACAAGGCAAAGTCTACGAGGATAGACACTTGGATTCGCAATCCTGCCTGGCGCAGCAGACTGCGACGGTGGATCTATGCGCTAGGACGCGATGTTGGTGAATCCGATCAGAGGCTGCAGTCAGCAACAATCATGCAAGACGCCTAGCCGGATGACCAAGAGATCAACAACATTGTCCATGTAAGGTTGAGGTGAGGTGTTAGGTTTGTGTTGGGTGGGATGCTAAAATGGCCTTGTTGACAAGCCGACTGGTCGTGCATTCCATTCCATTCCATTCCATTCCATTCATATCGTGTCGCTAGGTCATCGATCCTAGATTGCCTTCCTGTCATGCTCCATTCTTGATGTGCTGTACCGACGAAACAAGAATGCCAATCGATCGAGCCGACGGCCATTTGTACTGCAGCAAGACTAATCGGAAGAGTCAGGAAGGTGAGACATCTCAGCGGCAATGGCCTTGCAAGCAGTAGACGCCCGCATATCTAGACCCCAATCAGAAGTGGATGACGGATTGCGGGACAGAAGTGTGGTGGAGAGGCTAGTGGGCTAACGGCGATGACAGAGGCCACGACAGCAATTTCAGGGATGAGCGAAAACTACGGTCCCCAGACCGGTATGCGTGGACGATGATCCTAGATCAGCTAGAACGGTGATGCATTTGAGGAAGAAGGCAGTGGCAGAGAAAACGCCGAAAGGGCCGACTGCTACAGTACTTCCTGTTCCGCTGATTGCGATACGAAGTCACACAAAGTGCACCTCGCCGTGTCGTGGCCGACCGTCGGATATAGTGCTTTTCGGGCGAAGCCAAGTCTGCAACACAAAGTTTATCATCTCGCGAAGAATTACTATTAGTGGTGGGAAGGACGATTTAAGGAGGAGCGCGCTTGATCGTTGACTCGTTGAGGGGTTGGATAGTCAGCTGGAAAGAAAAAAGGTGGAGGTTGGTGACCTTTCGGGGGGGGGCATGGGGGCATTGGAGGGGGGCGAGGGGGGGGGGGGGGGGGGGGTTTCTCGGGAGGTCTCAGACTCGGCTGGCTGCCCCTCACTTTGCCGCTTTCAAGAAAAGGACTGTCCGTGATTTGCATCATCATTTCCACACCTGGCACAAGCTTGCGCCAAGCCAAGGCAAGACGTGCGTCTATGATATTCACTACCCGTACTACTGTCACGGTCACGGTCCTCATACTAGCAACACGCTATCGACTTGCAGCAGCTGCTCGCCTTAGTGCTGTGGATATTCTCTAGGCAGATGCACCCCTTCGCCGTCTTTCCATCGCTTCCATCGACCCCATGCATCGGCCATCGATAGCTAAAACGCCACAAGGGAGGGTGTGCTGACACGGGGCGTTTCCTTGTCCTCTGACGACAAGCCTTAAAGCAAAAGGTAAGCTTGCCTGCTGACTACCTTACATTGATACTTACAGGTGCTCAAAGCCCAGTGGAAAGACTGTCACGACATTTGGAATATTGGGGCGTATTGTACCATGGTTGACAAAAAGTGGAAGTAGCCGTCAATGCGAGCTGGAAGAATCTAGAGGTGCGCTTCGGCATGCTTCGTCCCTGACTCTGATCTCGGACACGAAAACGATGGGGCGCAATGTCAAAGACCAATCCAACCCACCCTCATCCTGCAGGATAGCGAATGAATCCGCTACTGGTCGAAGGACATCATGATCGAGGATTGTATGTATGAGAGTACAAGCTATGTTTGACCTTTGCCGCAGCGGCGAGGCCTTGATTGCAACTACCGTACATATCAATACTAACCACAACCATAAACCCAGGCCGCTTATCCATTTGAGACTTCCGCTACCTTAGTCCTTTAACCCCGTAAGTCAGACCGATTTTCCCGAATCCCGGTTAGGCTCAGAACCGAGCTTTAGCCGGAAGGCCTCCCAAATAAGTCCTCAATCAATAATAATGCAAATCTCATAATGTCTCCAGCGTATGTATTCGATCGATCAAGACTTCTGTGAGAACCATCAACAGACGACGTATTAGAGAGAGGAGGCTCGAGCATAATGGAATTATCCCGAAATCGTTGCTTGGCGAAGTTTGGAGACTAACTGCACCGTCTCATCCCTCAAAGAAAGCTACGTCGTTGATGTGCGAGTCCAAAATACTCGTAGCCCTTCGATCTACGGTTTGTATGCAAGATCCTCCTCGCTACCTATTTTCGTTGTGGAGGTACGGCAAGATTTAGATTGCGGCATAGACAATGCGCCTAGATCACATCAGGAGAGAGATCACCTTGCATTCTTCCTCGCCTTCCCATTCTCCAACTGCTGCACCACGTCGTGGATTACAGATTCAAAGACCCTACCAAAGGGGCGCCTGGACCACCGCAGCCTTCTCTTGAACGTCCCGGCTCGACGAGAAGGTAGGAGCAAGCGTACCGAGATAAGGATCTTGCCTAGGCAAGTTGCATCCTCTGGCAAGCCAAGCAAGGATGGTACCATGTCTGGAGTGACAATCACAACCAGCCTCTTTCCAACATAACCAACGAGTTTCCCATGAACCATGCATTGCGCAATGTATGTTTCAGCTTCTGCTAGCTGCAAGATGGGTCGCATTATTCGGTCTCACCGTCATGCATCAAGCCGCAGCTTCCCAATACGACATGCTACTCCGGGTCACCTAAGGTACTTTCGCTTGTATCTTTATAATTACCGCACGCCCATTTACGCTTGAGATACATTCGATGTTGGTCAGATGCTATAATCAAAGTGGCTTCCCGATCGTTGCGTAAGCTTCTCACATCTTGGTGCCCCAGCTTTCTTTTTCCGCACCCCACTCTTGAGGGACTTCGGACATTGTGTGTCTCACACCGGTCATGCTAGGCCTTGTCGTTCAATGCGTGACAGCGTAATGCAACTAGCCATTGCGTCAGCAATCGATCAGTCCTTGATCATCTGTTGTCATTGGCAGGGTTCGAACGGATCCTAACTAGTGGGCTACCTTTCTATCTGCACCAGACACTATGTATAGCATCTCGAACGTGTCGTGCCTCCATTCTGGCGAGATTTCATTCAGCATACCAGTGCTTCAGAGAGAACCCTCAGGATACATTGTAGAAGTTGTCGCTAATGGCCTCGCCCTGCTTGGGAAGCACCCTGCGACCCTGGGGGAACAACATATTTCTGGTCCACAACATGTTCATTCCTCATGAATCGAGGCAGGTATCCACTCTCATGAGGGGACTAAGCACTCAGAATCCCTTCAGCAAGCTTTGTTCTGCCAGCATTCATGCACACTCTTGGCATCTACTTCGAGGTGGTGGAAAAGGCCGGTGTGTAATACGACCAGGTTGACTTCGTCATCCACATGTTCACCTTACTGAAGCGGAAGTGCTCGCGTGTCCAAGGGTCCGTAGGAATCGTGTCAAGGTCAACCGCCCTCTCCAAGATCTCCGCTGTGTTGGCCGTGCCGCTGGTGTCGACGCCCTCGAGCCAAACAGAATTAAGCGGCTTAGTTGGCACTACATGTAGTCAGCCAATGCAAGCACGCTCGGTAAGTACATGTGTGTCAGGAAAGAATATCCTCGCTATCTTTAAGGTTTTCCAAGACCGATTTCTATCTTTGTTGTGTAAGCCAACTGTGCTCCATTGGGTATTGTGGCTACGTCTGCTCACTTTGCCTTATCGTCTCTGCCGTGTGTGCTTTCGGCATCACCATCGCCCGAGCTGGTAGAAGAAGTGACTCTCCGTCAGCGGATCTAGCGTTGGCCTAGGACTGGGGGTGTCCTGACTTGGTGGTGCAGCCTTTTATCTTGACCTTCGTTTTGCTCAATGAGATTGTCTTTTCGTCGTCCTCATTGTCGAGGGACGAAGCTTTGAGCCGTTTCTTTGCAACTTTGTCTCGTTAGGCTCAGTTTTGTGGGGAAATGGATATGCCGTGCTGACTCTTCGTCGTGTCCACTTCCTCGGAGCGAGAAGATGCAGCTGCTTTGTTCTCTGCCTCCTGCTCAGCAAGATAGCTTTCCCGCTCCCTGCGATTCGTTGACGAGAGAGCCGATCAGTAGAGCCGACAGTACTCACTTAGTGTTATCATGGAGCTCAAAATGGCTCAATGGCCTTACGAACTCGGGATCACAGGCTGCCCGGTCTTGCATGTTCTAAAGTCTGTGCAATGTCAGTGCCACACCTCGCTTCACGTGCGGCCGCTGCACACACACTGTAGCATTGGTATGGATCGACAAGCGTTCTGGCCTGGTCGGGTAATTCTTTAACGGTACTGTTTTACTCGTATTTGCTCTCTCTTCTTACTCAGCGCAGTGGTCAACGAAACATTCCGATCCTTGGTAGAGAAGGAAGTGTAACGCTGGGAAAGATAAGGGGGACGATTCTCATGACATACTCCTTGGATTCGCTGGGAGAATGAGGGAGTGAATGAGGCATATGTGGTATGTCGGCAATAGAATGGGGCTCTATATTCATTGTATCTGCTCCGCTGCTTCGAAGGCCCATGGTGTGACTGGCAGAGAAGGACAACCTGTCCTCCACTGCTTCTACTCCGCAAAGCTGCAACGTTGCCGATGAGCATTTCAGAGAGAACAGCCTAGTAGATTCCAGAGTTTGGACTATGATCGTAGACTTTACGATTCCCACCTCCTCAGGAAGCATGCACCGTTACCTCCTACGATGCCAAACAGTGCAAGCCTTGGATAAAGGTTTAGAGCCCTGACAGAGCTGTACTGCTCAGTCGAAACGTTGACCGAACTGCTTGCTGACATCGCGTCTTTCCCAATAAACCCGGCCTCCATCATCCCTACATTTCAACAAGCGCTTTGCATAGATGGAGCGGGGTCACCTCGCCTCCATGCAATTGTATCTTCAAGCAATCATCCCACACAAACGATATCAACACTGCTACCGCCGTAAGCTATCCAATCGAGCTTGTAAATCATCATCAGCACCACCTCCTCCCCCGCCTCCTGGTGGTCCTCCAATAGCCTCTGCGACCCGTCCATCTGCCACTGCTGTTTTCTGTAGGCCAGAGGGCGTCTCTCCCATCTGTATAAGCCAAAGTGTCAGCCATCTACATTCAACACACCAGCACCACGCATCCTCCCTCCACAGCACTGTGAGAATAGAAAGACGTACCGCCTGCCCCAGGTCCACCCCAATCTCATCCAAAACCTCCTTAACAACCTCTTCTCCCTCCTCCTCATCCTCCAGCCCCGTCACATCATCAATAGCATCATCCATCATCTCCTGCCGCTGATCCATAATATCATTCTCCTTCTCAAACTCCATAGCTATCCGCTGCAACGCTGGAAGATTCATCTGTCTGTTCATGCTGCCGAGGAGGGATGTGGCGCCTTTCATCGATTGCATCATTTGTTCGTTGGAGCGGACGGTTTGGATGCGGAGGGATATGGCTTGCAGTTGGGTGCGCATGGAGTAGAATTTCTGTATGTATCTGGATCCGGGTGAGAGAGGGAATCAGTAGCATTTCAAGAAAACAGAGCTTGGAAGCGAGCACACACCTCCTCGTCCTAACAAGATCCTTCGCCTGTATCTTACATGCTCCCATCTGCCCATTCTGTAGGCACGCACATATTGTAAGCCATCTACTCCCTCTACTCCTACTGTAACACAACACAGCATAGATCACCCATTACCTTAGCGCTCTTCTTGATATCCTGCACCAGCTTCTTCTCCTGGTTCTCGAGCTTCACTCGTTCGCGATCGAGTTCTCGCTGTGTCTTCTCTAGAGCGCGTTGGTGCTTTCGTAAACGTTCTTGCGGCGTCATGCGCTTGCCGAAGGCCCATTCGACGATCTAGAGGAGGGGGGAAGGTATGAGTTTCGAGGGAGGGAATGGTGGAGGTGGATGGGGGGGTGCTTACGTTCATTGTGTAGGATGGGGAGGAGGGTAAGGGTGAGGAAGGCAGCTCTGCGTATTGCAGGTAATGAGAAAGAGGTCGGAGCTCTCGACAGTCCAGAAGCTGCTTGGATATCGTTGCCTAGACTCCAGCACCTTCACCTCAACACCCAGCCCGCGGAATGATGCTCCGCGCTATCAACGCCAAGCTATCAACCCCCCCTCCTCCCTAATCCACATTGGCAGAGCTGGAACCCTTCCAGTCCCACCCTGCATACAGTAGCCAAGGTATAAGAGCTTCTCAGCTCCCCCATCACATCCACGATGCCGTCCCTACGAAGATGTCCCGCCGCTACGCCGTGTTCAAATTCCTTCGCATGCCCCTCGTCTGGCTCGTCGCCCTCTTCGACAGAAGGCATGCGAACCTCGATCGAGAGCCAGGACTACCGCCAGGACCTAGGCCGTTGAAGGCACGGAAACGGGCTCTTACGCTGCCGTTGGAGGCTGATGAGATAAGGAGATGGGGGCAGAAGACGTGCGCGCAGGAACAGTCTGGGCTGTTTCGGAAATTGCCTGAGGAGGTGAGGAGTCTGATATGGGAAGAGACGGTCGGGGGGATGGAGATTAGTCTTAAGATGGTGGAGATGCGGCTACGGCAGGATAGGTCCTGGAAGTATTTCGCACCCAATCGACCGAAAGGTTTGGTCGGGGCGGCCGGGGACAGCAACTCACTTCCGCTGCTACTCGCATGTCGAAGATGGTGTGTCATTTTTACGCCATTATAAAGCATTGATCACTAATATAGCTTCACAATAGCTATTCAGAAGCCATCAACATCCTCTATTCAACCAACGTCTTCGATGCTGCTTACTCGAGAGTCATAGGATACCTCCCTCAATTCGTCCTCCCACAACGCCTTCACGCTATCCGCTTGCTCGTATTCGACTGGGGTCCCATCTCTAGCGTGCCTTTTTATGTTGATATCCAGGATGAGAAACGGTTTCGCAATTACGAGCGAGAATGGTATGTGGTGTGGAAGGTGCTTGCTTCTATGTCTGGCCTGCGTACTTTGTATGTCAGACTCGACGTCAGTGCAGAATATCATCAGCAGTGGCAGGATGATGAAGATAAAGCGCTGCAATCTGCGGCGATGGTCACGGCGCCTAAGAATTTCGAGCTGGCTGTGTCTTGGATGTCGAGGTTTCAAGAACCGGCTCTAAACACGCTGCCGTGTCGTGTGACAAAATTAACCGATTCGAAATGGGACACTCCAGAATATTTGCTGTGTAGATTGGGAACAACAGTTTGTCGTTATCCCCAATAGGGATGAAACGCTTTGATGAGAAGCACGTGAGGAACATTGTACGCTCCAGAGACTGCGCCAGCACTCGCACAACACGACCAGCTCCTTAATGAAGCTTTGCAAAGGAAAAAGGCGATCTGCAGGTCTGCTTAACCAACATGAAAGACGGCGGCTGGCGCAAATCAGCGGAACCGCCTCAAAACCGGGTAGTCTGCGGCGGCGTGAATTGGCTCCTCGATGGCAAACAAAGCTAGAAGGATCCCAATGGCTTGCGTCGACGCCCTCTCCAGGGCCATCGATGCCGGCGCTAATTTTACTGTTTACGATATGAAGCACAAATCTGCGCTTTGCTGGGATATATTCTTCAATGCTGACGGTACCAAGGGCTCTTGAAAGCAGTCATGGCGATCTTGCTATTCGACCATGAAGACTGCAACAGAAGTCGATGAGGGGCCTGATGCATCTCTATGATCTTGAATATCGATATGAAGTAGAATGTGGCAAGGGGGGTTTTCGCGTGCGGTCACGGGTTGGTTCACATATTGCTGTTTGCCCCTTTCCTAGTCTGCTAGCATTCCTTTCCTCATCATTGAGACATTGAGTGTCGTGCATTCTCTCTGCTCCCACTTCCCACCTCCGCAAAATCCTCAAACAACATCAACCCCCCCTGAACCACCCATTCCACACCATTCCATTCCATTACTCTAACCCCTAACTCACAATCAAACCGATACTACACACTAGTATCCAACGACTTCAACCTCGCCACCTCAAGCTCCCAAGCATCAGCCCAGACATGAACCAAACCAGGGCTCCCACGCTCCTAAACTTGCACGATTAAAAATAACCCACCCAAAAGCGCAAAACGCCTATGGAAAGTATCACCGTCTCCTATTTCACGAGCCTGGGTACTTGTACCGAGATTGAATCGATAGTATCTTCAACAACCCATGACGTCTCCAGGAAAACCTCAACTCAAACGTCATAAAGATGTTTGAATTTTCATCAGGTAAACACTATAGCCAAAAGGATTCTTTTTGCTAAAACACTTTTTTCTTCTCCCAGAAACCTCGTCGATCTGTATTTCCTCATCGTGTTTCTCGCTGCTGTATAGAGTATAGAGATGGATATCGTCTCGTTATAGAGCGTATTCGCTGAATCGCAAGCGGATGAAAAGGTTTGTTGTTAGGGAGTTATGGGATATGAGATAGTGATGTTTTTGGTGGAGGGGGGACGGTGGTGGTGGTTATGATGGGTTTGGAGGGGAAGGGGGGGGAGGAAGGGGTTTCTAGTTTATGATGAGATGAAAGGTATGATATAGTCAGGCGCTTTGAAATAACCAACATGAACAACTATCCCTCGTCCATGAGAAGAAGTGAGGTAGGTAGGTAGGTAGGTACGGCATGTAAACACTTCGGCAGTCCTCGCGTATGGTTGGAGACTTTCTACGGTTGTGCGGGATGTTTGGATGGTTTTTTGTGGGGGGGGGGGGGGGGGGGGGGGGGGGGGGGGGGGGGGAGGTTGATGAGGAACGGGGCGAGTGATGGTATGGGAAGTTGGGAGGTTGTATATGTATATATGGGGGTGTTTCCTATGATTTCAAGATGGTTGATGCGTGTTGATGTAGATGTTGAGAGGGAATGATCAAGTTTTCTGCCTTCAGGAACACCTGGTATTTGAGCATTCGGTGCGTGCTTGTCTTGAGTCTTGCGCTGTGGGAAGCGGTGTTGAACCTTGTGAGATAAGTTGAGGTGGATATCTTGGTCTGGGACCGGGATATAGTCTGTCAAGTCGTGTTGGGCCACTGATATGGATGTCATGCGGATTGATGCTGTCGGTAGAACCTACTGCTAGTAGGTTGTACCGGTTAGTAGGTTGCTTAATCCCCTATTACCTGCCCCAGACAACCTGATTAGCAGGGTGTCTATTAGGCTTAGTAAACTAGGGATTAATTAATTCTAGTCTAGGTGGATTATAGTGTTTTATAAAGGGGTTGCTAAGCTGGTCGCTAAGCCGGCGCTAAGGCTAATATCCGAAGTTATACTAACACTAGCAAAACTTTTTAAAAGTCGAAAACACTGCTAATCAACTCTAATTAATCAAATAGTATAGGAAAAATAGTAGGCCTGCTAGGCTAAGTAAAGCTATAATCTAATTAGTTAGATTACAGTAAGCTCCTCCTTCTCCTTATAGGCTGCAGTAAGGCTATCCTCTTCTTTATAGGTTATAGCCTACCTTTCTACCTAGGCGTTAGTCTTTAACTCAATAGCGTTGCTACTTACTAGTTACTTTAACGCCTAATAGTAGCGCTCCTTAGTTATAGTATCTACTAGGTTATAATTACTATTAATCTACTATACCTTATTAATTTCCCTTCTCTTATAGGACTGCCGTAGTCCTATTATATTAATTATTAGGCGCTTCTCAGCGGTAGTACTAAGGCGTATAATACAGTCGTATAGGGAGTAGGAGTTAGTATATAGGATTAGTAGGATCTTTACCTAAGTTAATTGATTGATTTATACGCCTATTCTAGTATCTATATATACTAATAAGGGTGTTCTCTTATATTATTAGGAAATCTAGGGGGGTTAAAGGCCCTCTAGACGTAAAAGAAACCTTTCTAGAG